>OZ005742.1:167155126-167220126 GCA_963930735.1 Dioctria linearis | reverse complement strand
CGTTTTTAGAAGCGGAATCACATTTTAGCACTAGGCTCAGCAGCAGAACCGAGGCAAATCGAAACCTATTATTAAAAAACAGTTTAAATTGGACCGGCAGAATTTAAGGCTCATTGAATTCTAACTAAATGCTGAAAACTGATTCGTTTTGTGAAGAGGAATCGCATTTTAGCACTAGGCTCAGCAGCAGAACCGCGTTTAGCTAGCAGAACCGGGGACAATAGACCCATATTATTAAAAAACCAGCTTAAATTGGACCGGCAGAATTTAAGGCTCGTTGAATTCTAACTAAATACTGAAAAACTGATTCGTTTTGTAAAGAGGAATAGCATTTTAGCACTAGGCTCAGCAGCAGAACCGCGTCTAGCTAGCAGAACCGGGGCAAATCGACACCTATTATTAAAAAACAGCTTAAATTGGACCGGCAGAATTTAAGGCTCGTTGAATTCTAATTAGATGCTGAAAAAATGATTCGTTTTGTGAAGAGGAATCGCATTTTAGCACTAGGGTCAGCAGCTGAACCGCGCTTAGCTAGCAGAACCGGGGCAAATCGACACCTATTATTAAAAAACAGCTTCAATTGGACCAGCAGAAGTTAAGGCTCGTTGAATTCTAATTAAGTGCTGAAAAACTGATTCGTTTTGTGAAGAGGAATCGCATTTTAGCACTAGGCTCAGCAGCAGAACCGCGTTTAGCTAGCAGAACCGGGGCAAATCGACACCTATTATCAAAAAACAGCTTAAATTGGACCGGCAGAAATTAAGGCTCGTTGAATTCTAATTAGATGCTGAAAAAATGATTCGTTTTGTGAAGAGGAATCGCATTTTAGCACTAGGGTCAACAGCAGAACCGCGTTTAGCTAGCAGAACCTGGGCAAATCGACACCTATTATTAAAAAACAGCTTAAATTGGACCGGCAGAATTTAAGGCTCGTTGAATTCTAATTAGATGCTGAAAAAATGATTCGTTTTGTGAAGAGGAATCGCATTTTAGCACTAGGGTCAGCAGCTGAACCGAGGCAAATCGAAACCTATTATTAAAAACCAGTTTAAATTGGACCGGCAGCATTTAAGGCTCGTTGAATTCTAATTAAATGCTGAAAACTGATCCTTTTTGTGAAGAGGAATCGCATTTTAGCACTAGGCTCAGCAGCAGAACCGCGTTTAGCTAGCAGAACCGGGGCAAATCGACACCTATTATTAAAAAACAGTTTCAATTGGACCAGCAGAAGTTAAGGCTCGTTGAATTCTAATTAAGTGCTGAAAAACTGATTCGTTTTCTGAAGAGGAATCGCATTTTAGCACTAGGCTCAGCAGCAGAACCGCGTTTAGCTAGCAGAACCGGGGCAAATCGACACCTATTATTAAAAAACAGCTTAAATTGGACCGGCAGAAATTAAGGCTCGTTGAATTCTAATTAGATGCTGAAAAAATGATTCGTTTTGTGAAGAGGAATCGTATTTTAGCACTAGGGTCAGCAGCAGAACCGCGTTTAGCTAGCAGAACCGGGGAAAATCGACACCAATTATTAAAAAACAGCTTAAATTGGACCGGAAGAATTTAAGGCTCGCTGAATTCTAATTAAATGCTGAAGAACTGATTCGTTTTTAGAAGCGGAATCGCATTTTAACACTAGGCTCAGCAGCAGAACCGAGGCAAATCGAAACCTATTATTAAAAAACAGCTTAAATTGGACCGGCAGCATTTAAGGCTCGTTGAATTCTAATTAAATGCTGAAAACTGATTCTTTTTGTGAAGAGGAATCGCATTTTAGCACTAGGCTCAGCAGGAGAACCGCGTTTAGCTAGCAGAACTGGGGCAAATCGACACCTATTATTAAAAAACAGCTTAAATTTGACCGGAAGAATTTAAGGCTCGTTGAATTCTATTTCAATGCTGAAAACTGATTCGTTTTGGGAAGACGAATCGCATTTTAATTCTAGGCCCAGCAGCAGAACTGCGTTTAACTAGCAGAACCGGGGAAAATCGACAGCTATTATTAAAAAAACAGCTTAAATTTGACCAGCAGAATTTAAGGCTCGTTGAATTCTAATTAAATTCTGAAAAACTGATTCCTTTTGTGAAGAGGAATTGCACTATAGCACTAGGCTCAGAAGCAGAACCGCGTTTAGCTAGCAGAACCGGGGAAAATAGACACATATTATTAAAAAACAGCTTAAATTGGACCGGCAGAATTTAAGGCTCGTTGAATTCTAACTAAATCCTGAAAAACTGGTTCGTTTTGTGAAGAGGAATCGCATTTTAGCATTACGCTCAGCAGCAGAACCGCGTTTAGCTAGCAGAACCGGGGCAAATCGACACCTATTGTTAAAAAACAGCTTAAATTGGACCGGCAGAATTTAAGGCTCGTTGAATTCTAATTAGATGCTGAAAAAATGATTCGTTTTGTGAAGAGGAATCGCATTTTAGCACTACGGTCAGCAGCAGAACCGCGTTTAGCTAGCAGAACCGGGGCGAATCGACACCAATTATTAAAAAAACAGCTTAAATTGGACCGGCAGAATTTAAGGCTCGTTGAATTCTAATTAAGTGCTGAAAAACTGATTCGTTTTGTGAAGAGGAATCGCATTTTAGCACTAGGCTCAGCAGCAGAACCGCGTTTAGCTAGCAGAACCGGGGCAAATCGACACCTATTATTAAAAAACAGCTTAGTAGTAAGGGTCCCACCTCCCTATACTTTTTACATTACGTCCGATAGAGCAAACTGCCGCGATAATGCCACTTGTTGGTTTTCTGCAAGAGGGTTCCCACCGCCGATAAGAAGTTCTTGAGGAGTGAGTAGGATAGACACGTCCCTGTCGCATGCATTGGGAGGTAAAAATAAAAAAGCTGAGTTCCCACCGAGTAGTGTTGTTGCAGGATGTTGGTTGGAAGGAGAGAGCTGGTGCTGTCTGTGATAAGACGGTAGATGGATCCCTGTCGCAAGCATTGGGAGGTAAAACTAAAAAAAGTTGACGTGATACCGAGTTGTGTTTTTGCAGGATGTTGGTTGGAAGGATAGAGCTGGTGCTGTCTGTGGTAAGACGGTAGATGGATCCCTGTCGCAAGCATTGGGAGGTAAAAATAAAAAAAGTTGACGTGATACCGAGTTGTGTTTTTGCAGGATGTTGGTTGAAAGGAGAGAGCTGGTGCTGTCTGTGGTAAGGACGGTAGATGGGTCCCTGTCGCAAACATTGGGGGTAAAAATAAAAAAAGTTGACTTGATACCGAGTTGTGTTGTTGCAGGATGTTGGTTGAAAGGAGAGAGCTGGTGCTGTCTGTGGTAAGGTCGGTAGATGGGTCCCTGTCGCAAGCATTGGGGGTAAAAATAAAAAAGCTGGATGGCTGAGCCTAGTGGGTGCAAGCAGGTGTACTATAGGCGGCTTACGTACAAGCATAGTAAAGTTTTATAAAATTGCACTACCAGGCAAGCAGATAACTAAAGCACAAAATCTTGCACCTATATGTAGCAATCATGGATGGTTTAAACCTGTATCGCTGTCTTTATATCTTCAGCGGTTATCGCGCCTCTTTTTTTATATTCCGTTCATTTTTTTCTTCCACACCAGACAAGCTTTGAACAGTTAGTCACACTTCTTCAACGTCATTTTTCCATACGAGTTTTAAAACATGAACTTGACCGCGATGCGGTGACGAGTTGTTGTTTCTTTATGTATAGAATTTTAAGTCTACCTGAGTTGAGACTGTGAGACATGTGGGTGACTTTATTTCCGGATTTTTTTTTTTTGATGTAAAGGAAAAAAGATTAAGGAAAGATCGCAAAGAACAAGTTCTGCTGTTGCTTATGCAAGGGTTCTTGATTCTTGTGATGTTCAATACTGCCGGCGCGTATGATAATGAGCTGGAAAACAAGAATAGATCGGCGGCAGTCAGTGAACTTGATGTTGTGAACGACACGAATGTGGGTGAAGGTGCGCTAAAAAGAAACGGGTTGCTTGAGTAAAATAAAAAAAACCAATTCGGCTGAGATGCCTTTATTGAAGGTCAGTAAAGATAGACTGTATGGCGGATAGACAATTTCTTTTACAAAAGACGTACATATTTAATTTTTTATTCGCGCTTTTTAAAACTTATTTTCAAAAATCCTCCTTTAGTATCATCTTTTCCATCAAAGATTAGATAACATCCCACGTGTTGTTGGTTAAGATCCTCAATCCGTCGCTGGGTTTTAGTTTTTTCGGCAAAACGGGGGGGGGGGGGGGGTAAGAACACATATGTGTTGTCCACAAAGTGCACTGTCACGCGAAGTCCGTACTGCGTCTTTAACAGCTTGAAAGACTTCACCTGGTACTCCTTCCCCAGCTCCAACTCTGTGATTGGCACAAGATTGTCGTAGCTATTTTCCGACACACTTTGCAACAGTTCAAAAGTGTTCTGTAAAAAATAGAGTTATAGTAATGTCTGCTTTACAATAATCAGAAAAATGTTCGGTACCTACCATTGTATACCAAAAAGTTTTCCTGGCCCGTGAGTTAAACTGTAGTTGATGTTGAAAACTATTTTGAGGACGACTAGAGAAAACACGGCCCTATATACTGTTTGGGTTCGCCGTCTTTTTCAAGTAGGGATGGTTAAAAGTAAATTTATTATTATGGCCGATGTAGTTAAAAGTAAATTTATTATTATGACCGATTTGAAAGGTTATCTATGTGTAATATTATTATTTCAACCTAGAATAAGTGTTGTTCTTTAGTCATAAGGCAGATCCTGTATTGCTGCAACTTTACAAGATAATTTAGATGCAATTCACCCGCAGAGCGTGTTTAAAAAAAAAGACAAGTTATGCTAAGTGCATTGTGGTGTTATTGTTCTAGTAATATTGTCACATAGGCTGAGATCTGTTCTTAATTTATGAAGGAGGTACAACTTTGTTGCAATTTAAACGAAACGTCTAGATTTGAAAGTTATGTTAAGGGAATTGTAGAATTATTATTCTAGTAATATTTTCGCGTAGGTTGAGGCCTGTCTTCCATTTGTGTAGGAGGTGCAGCTTTGCTTTTCTTTTTGGGCCGAGTAAAAAATGGCATAAAAGCCTACAGCGAAGTCGCAAGGAATCAGTCTTTGTCTGTTTCTGAAAAGTTCGAGTGTGGCTTCAAGGGCTTTAAACTAATTTAAAAGTAAGTATAAAACTAGCCCCATCCGTTACCACTATAGGCTTAAAGTTATCTCTTGTTTTTCTCTTTTTTTTAAAGATACATTAATGATACTACCCCGATGGCAGGCAGCTCACCCCCGCTGAAAACATCCTTCAACTAGAGGCAGAGGTACCAAGTCTGTGTGGATTTAATAGAGTGGTAATTGTATAAAAGATATATTTTCGCTAGATTTAAGTAGCTGTAAATTAGACAATTAAAAAATGAAGTCGCACGAGTTAATTTCACATTTAAAAGTGCGCTAAATTTAAACTCGGAAATTTTCTTATCCGCCTTAGACACCTGTATAAAGGTGGTAAAAAAAGAAAATGTGCTATTTTCGTATCGTGAAAAATTTTGTTTATTATGGCTGCTGACAGAGTTTTCAATTCTGTATAATGTACCTCTTTCAAATGGGGTCTTAAAGAGCGCCTTTAATTATCTAGATGTAAGTGAAGCTAATAATTCCGCGGGCTGTGACGTTAACAACGGGGCGTCTGGGAGTAAACAAAATAACTCTGTCGTCTGCGGAAATGAGACTAGTACTTTACCAAAATCAAGTTGTGAGCAAGGTCAGGTATCTCAATACGGTTATGGCTATAAATTACTGTCAAGACAGCAAACATTTTTTAAACAGTTTAAAACGGCAGGCGTAAAAATCTCCTTTCAACTACAGGATTTTTCTGCTGTAAGTGAAAATCCCTTGGAAATTTCAGAAAAAGCATTTGGCCATGTGTTTAAAGAACTGGTGGTAAATTCTGCAAAAGGCAGTAAGATTAGTTTTTCGCTAATGCTTCCAACTTCACCTCATGTTAAACCCATTTGGAGTAGTCTCAGACCTATCGAACAATTAACCGGGGCATATATTATCGGATTGATTGCTAATGTTAACCAATCCAATGCTATTTTTCTTTCTGATGATGTCTTGCAACTCAATGCAAATATCGTCAATTTTCCTTTCGCGGGGGGGGGGGGGGGAAATAGATCCTAGGTATGTGGCAGAAAGTCTGGTTTTATCCCGGAAAACAAGTGTGATAGATGTTGGTAAAAATAATGATCTAACCTGTCTCCCTCGAAGCATTTGCTACGGTATTGAAATGACGTCAGAAAATTTTAATAATCGAAGCAGTTTTTCTGTTATTGACTCATTGGATAAACTAGCACTATCACTGTGTAAAAATTCAAAGGTGGTTATCACTGATAAAGGGTGTAGTATAAAAGACATTTACAAATTTCAAAAAATTTTGAAAAATTACCAAATCATTGTTTTCGATAATTTGAGAGATTCGGATTCGATTATTTTTAGGCTACCTGTTGAAAGCGATTTAGTAAAAAAAATATTTCTTTATTATTCAGAGACGTTAAAGCATTTCTATGTAATTAAGTCGCTAACAGGCCTTTTTAATAAAAAATATACCTGTTCTTTTTGCGATAGGTTAACAAACATGAAGATGCATAAATGTGACCAGAAGTGTCGATATTGTGACTCTTATCCGCCGTGTGTATTTGTTGAAAAAGTCAAACCATGCGAAAACTGCAATCGCATGTTTAGAGGCGACACTTGTTTTACGAACCATACCCTAAATAAAATTCAGAATAAAAGCATATGCGAGACTTTTAAAATATGCAAATTGTGTGGTAAGTTTCTTGTTCTTAACAAGAGAGAGTTCAAAGAACATTCTTGCAATGAATATTTTTGCAAGATTTGTTCTAAAATTGTTCCCCAAGAGCATCTTTGCTATATTAGGAGGTATAGAGGAAGTGTCGATAAAATTTTTTTAATAATATTTTTTGATTGCGAGAGCACTCAGAACACCTTATGTGAAAATAGCACCACATCTTATTTGCACATTGTGAACTTAATAATTGCACAGTAAATATGTCATAACTGTTACACAAAACCAGATATTAGGGAAAAATGTGATGTTTGTGGTGATACTCAACATGTGTTTAAATACGATAGTGAGACAAGCGTTGTAAAAAATTTTCTAGATTACTGTCTGAACGCCCGATCTTTTGTATCTAAGGTGCACTGTATTGCGCATAACCTACAGGGATATGACGGGCACTTTATTATTTCTGAGCTGTTAGATAGAAATTTAAAAATAGAGCCTATAATGAATGGCTCTAAAATTATGAAAATGACGTGCGAGAATTTAATATTTATTGACTCTTTAAACTTTCTGGCACTCCCCCTCTCTAAATTTCCCGACGTTTTTGACATTAAAGGTTATGAAAAGGGTTATTATCCTTATTACTTTAACACTGCTGAAAATATTGACTACATAGGGAGCTACCCTTCCCCTGACTTATATGGATACACCACCATGAAGTTAACGGAAAAAGAAAAGTTTTCAAACTGGTATGACGCCGTATCTAAGGGCACTTTTAACAATAGAAAAGAGATGTTAAAATATTGCGAAAACGATGTTAATATTTTACGTTTGGGATGCACTCGATTTATGCAAGAATTTTTGGATATAACACAGTTAAATCCTTTTACAGAAGCTATAACTATTGCATCAATCTGCATGCTCGCTTTCCGGAAAAATTACCTTAAAAATAATATTTTGGGTATAATGCCTAAAAATGGATATTGCAAGTCTCAAAACCATTCCCTTATTGCCATAAAATGGCTAATTTGGGAAAGTCTGAAAACCAATCTGGAGATTGCATCTGTATATAATAAAGGAGAAGTGAAGCTGGCAAGAGGTGGATTACAAGTAGATGGGTTTAATTCAGAAACAAATACGGTTTATGAATTCTTTGGTTGTTTCTACCACGGATGTACAGACTGCTTTAAAATCCAAGAAGTGGCTAATAACACCACTCAGAAAATCGAGACTATGAGTCAAAGATTTGAGAGCACTCTTAAAAGAATTGATACAATTAAACGATTGGATTACAACCTGAATTATATATGGGAATGTGAATTCAGAAAATTCTTAAAAGCCAATCCTGATGTAGACCAAAAATTAAATGACCGCGTTGCGAACACCCCTCTACCGCTTAATCCACGTAATGCTGTTTTTGGTGGTCGTACAGAAGTTTTTAAACTATACCATAAAGTAAAAGAAAATGAGGTAATAAGATATTTAGATTTCACAAGCTTGTACCCATATATTAATAAATACTCACCTTATCCTATCGGGCACCCTACTATATTTCGAAATTGTGATATGCCTGCAGTATCAGAAATACTGTTAATGCACGGCTTTATTATGTGCTCTGTTATCCCACCTTCTAACTTATTTTTACCTGTGCTACCTTTTAAAACTAATCTAAAATTATATTTTGCTCTTTGTAGAAAATGTTCAGATGAAAATAAAATTTCTGCATGTTGTCACAATGAAAAAGAAAGGGAAATTACAGGCGTGTGGGTTATACCCGAAGTAGCTTTAGCTGTAAAAAAAGGGTATCAAATAAAAAGGATTTTTGAAGTCTGGAAATATGACTATACTGTATATGATCCGGTTACAAGGACCGGTGGTCTATTTACAGATTATGTCAACACCTTCTTAAAAATTAAACAAGAGGCAAGCGGATGGGGGAGTAGATGTGTAACTGAAGATGAGAAAGATAATTTTCTTAAATTATATAAGATAAGAGAAAACATTATTTTGGACAAGGATCAAATTCGTAAAAATTCTGGTAGGCGTAATACAGCAAAAATTTGTCTAAACTCTTTTTGGGGTAAATTTGCTCAAAGAGAAGACAGGAGTTATACTAAAGTTTTCAATAACTTTAAAGAGTGTTGTAACTTTATACAGTCTCCAGGAATTGAAATTTGTTCCTTACATCCAATTAATACAAACACAATGTGGGTGACGTGGAAGTATATTCAAGAAAACCTTAACAGTCTGCCGCACGTAAATATCCCTATTGCAGCGTACACAACTGCTTTTGCTAGACTTAAACTTTACGAGGTGTTAAAAAAAGTAGGGGATAATATTTTATATTGTGATACCGATAGCTTGATTTTTGTGGATAGTAAAGAGGATCCTTTAACATTTGACATTTCCAGCTTTCTGGGTGACCTAACGAATGAGATTGAATGTTTTGGAGCTAATGCCTTTATTTCAGAATTTGTAAGCACCGGGCCGAAAACATACAGCCTGAAAATTGAAACTGAAAAAGGTCCTGAGTACATTACCAAGTGTAAGGGTATTACAATTAATTTCGAAACTTCCAAAATTGTCAATTTCGAGTGTTTAAAATCGCTGGTTACTGAAGAGAGTTTTCAAGATCGAGTCTGCGTGAAAAATGAGAAAAAAATCAAACGAAAACGGCCGGGAATTATTATATCTTCACTAGAGCAAAAACATTTGTCATTTACCTTTGACAAGCGTGTTGTTACTGAAAATTACTTTTCTTACCCCTACGGGTTCAAAAAGCGGAAATTAGATAAATAAGTTTAAAGATTGTTTAAAAGCTTACTGTACTTTTAATTAAAGGCTTAGCATTTTTTAAAAGTGTCAAGAATTTATTGTATTAAATAAGTTAATGTAAATTCAGGGTATATTTAAGAAAAATGTTGTTATAAGGATTATTGTAGTCTAGACAGGTGCGCAGATAAAGTATCAGCTGACCATAACAGCCCATAATTGACAGCATTACCAAAGCTATCAGTATCATACTTTTTGGAATCAGATATACGGATATTATTTTGTTACCGGAATCTGTAAAATAGTCACAGCTAAATAATGTGGATGCGTCATGCTTAAAATCTGACTGTAGATATATATATAGCCACATATCGTATTTTATCCTCAGATGATAATATGGATAAATTTATTTTGGACATCCAATTTGTGTGCGGGAACAACGGTCAGTATTTTGTTAAAGAACTTCCGTACTTGCTGTTGGAACGATCATACCAGATGCTTATCATTTTATGCCTCCCTACCCATACCAGGAATTGTCATCAAAGGCAAGGCGACAGATCCAGTATGACGTACAAAATATAAATGGACTGCATTGGAATGATGGAGACATTAGCTACAACAATTTGCCCGAAGTGTTTTCAAGATTTAAAAATGCAACAGTGTATGTAAAAGGCGAAATCAAGGCTTCATTTGTCAGCAAATACTCGCCGACTTCAGAAATCATCGAACTTGGAGAAATACCTAGGCTAAGTGAACTTACAAATTATCAACTTCCTTGTAAGACCCACAATAATGTATCTTTTTTACGTTGTGCTCTTCAAAACTGTGTAAATATGTACCTGTATATGTTAATCAACAAAATTATAAAGTAAAATAAAAAAATAAAAAACTTAAATTGTTTTTATTTAAAAAATTTATTAAATGTTTATTATATCAAACAAAATATTGGTACTACAATACAAAGGTATCTCAAAGAAAAGTCTAGAATAATTCAGATGCACATAAGAAGTTCTAGACGGTATAAAAAAGTCTTCGTCAGGTAACAAAATTAAATTTTTACTTTTACACTTTTCGCAATATTTTTTATAATATTCTTTTACACTTTCGGCTGCATTGTTATTATGGAACATCACAACCTTGAAGAAACTCAGCATATCAATTAATTTATAGAGCTCATTAAGGGTGAGCTGAATATTGCGTGTACCAACGGGAATTGTGTATTTCGTCTGAAGCTCTTCTTGGTTTGGCGGAAACATGTCTGGAATAACCTCGTCCTTTAGTTTGGTTAGATGTTTATAAACTTCCAGCCATCCAGAGTAAAATGTTGACACAGGTTCAAAACCATGACGGTGAAAAACTATTTTTACTTCAAACGAGGCCGGATCAAATCCGAGGACAACCTTCTGATTATGATGATGATCCAGATGATAAGTGTAGTTTAACAAAAGATCTTCGCCCGGGGCCTCTGAATCCTTTCTACCTTCTCTTCGTATCGGTCTAGCTTTTTGCTTTTTGGGTTTTGTGTCCATCACTTTAAACTCTTCTGCACACACTCTTTTTGCTCGTACCTTTTTAGACTTTTTAAATTTAGGTGTCTGCTCCATTTTGCTGCGTAGACTTATAGTTCAACATTAAATGTGCATCACCGTCGTCTCGTATTTATACTCTTGTTTGCCGATGTAGATAGCTGGTTACCCCCTCCAGATTTTAAACATTTTTTCAAGTATATTTTGCGATATAAATTCCCAACTTTATTATCATTTAATCTAAAATTATGGGCTTGCTGGAAGTGCATTTTCCATTTTTTCCACCTAGGATTCAGGTTTTTATAGCTTTGATCTCAGCTTTACATGTTTGGCTACAAAAAACCCCTCCAGATTGTGCACGATTTTTTTTCTTTAGATATATACTGTGGTATAAATTAACAATTTTGTTGTCATTTAAACTTAGATTGTTCGAATCAAATTGTTTTAAAAAGTTCTGAAAGCTTCGTCCTCTGCAGCGAGAATATAGAAATACACAACAATAATGTCCGCAGGTTGATGAAAATTGGCCTTGCAATCGTTTTTTATTATTACTAAAAGAACTTGAATTAGATAATAAAAATTTTCGAAAAAGCCTATTTGCGGGATATTTTCCAAATGAATCAAAGTACTCTGCGGGGCCTTGTTTTGGGAAATAAAAGGCTACCCAATGAGTTCCACCTTTATTTGCAGGATCCGTATTAGCTATTACACATGCAGGCTTTCTTATCTTCTGTGGTAATTGGTTGCATGGAAAGATGCCTCTAAAAAAACTTGTTTGTCATGGGGTTGTTTGATAATACATTTGTAAGCTCAAGCGTGTTCATTCTTGTTCAGAACAAATGATGGTTTCTACGTCAATGATCTTGGTGTGAGAAGTAGCGTAGTTATTTATAAATTCTCTGGTTATATTGTGGTAAATTTTGATAGAGTTTTTATAAGATCCTCGTCCATACGCTTAAGTTCGAGATTACCAAATTTACTTATTTGTTCAGTACATCCTGTTCTAGATGTAGGATACTTGAAAATTATTTCTTTCGCAAAAGACTTATTTTGTGCAGCGAATCCCGCAAAAGAAACATTTTTAAAAAGGTGAAGGGTCCTCCGGAAAAGAACTCCACATTTACTAAACAGTAGTTCATTATAGATTGCGTATTAAGAGTCTTGAGTGAAATTAAGTTCGAAGATCGGTTAGTCAGCCTTATATAGATTTTTTTTTTTTTAGAAACTGGTGTATACATTTTTATCTTTACCTATATCAAGGCTGCTATCATATTCTGCATATACAATACATGTCACTGTGTTTTTTAGTGCTTCCTTAAACCTTCCTTCAATTCTCACCGTTCCCTGATTCAATAGATTTCCACATGCTGAATTATACGAGAGGTCTGTCGTTAAATCAAAAGCAAGTAGAAAACACCCGTTGTCAAAGAATTTTTTTGAAATTTGGTGTCCTTTATCAAAATAATGTATACCGGTGCCTTTAAACAGTGTAATATATCCTCGAGTGCTAACAGGATTTTCTTTTGAATAATCAAATTCTATAGGTTGATTTGGCACCTGTACGCCGTTCACCGATAAGTTAAAACTGGTGATGTTGTTGTGCTTGAAGTTGTAAGCATTTTTTGTTCGTTTTCCGGTATATGCGTCGTTGTCAATCATGCCAAAGACTAGTAGATTTGGTAATTGTCCTATAACCACATTGTCCAGTGATAGTGTAAATGTATTTGCGGGTATTGTATAAGTCTTAACTTCAACTCGTTTATACGGATATATAGCGTTCTAGCGTTGGAGAACAGCTTCATGAGCCAGCAAGATGTTAGGATTGATAGTTACATGATTCATGTACATAGTTGCTTCTACTATCTTAACTCGTGGAGAATTGTCATCATCTTTTGACCAAAGGTAAAATTCCGGTTTTTCGAGTGATAAGACTACCCGTAAATCAACACCGTTCATTAATAATTTATATTGATTAAACATATCGCCGTGAATCTTTCCCATCAGCTCTACAACATTACTTTTATCAAACAGCTTTTGTCTAGCCAAATAACCTTCATTTAGCTCAGGACTTTGAACTACCTCCATATTATTTTGATCGAGATACCAGCCAACCGATTCCAAATGTGTTGAAGCGGCATCTTTTCCGTAATTTAATAAATTCTCAATATAGGCTCTATAGTTGTAATTGTTATCTGTTTGGGCAACCGGTTTTCCATTTAGATAAATTGTACACTGGCGGAAAAGTGAGTGGAGTATGTTATTTACAAGGCCGGGGCCTTCATCACGAACAGTGTCTTTAGTCTTATCTGGTTTAGTTATTTCGATATCTTCGCCTGTCTAAAGTTCTTCTTTTCCATCCTTGATTTTAACCAACTGTAGTTTCAAACGAAGGTATATGCTTGATAAGTCTCGATATGTGTCGCCATGTCCTAGTGATACAAATTCGAGCACCGATGAGTTATCTAGAGAAGCTATAGGTTTATAAGATACCTCTTCAGTTTTTAAGATGCTGCTTTGTACAGGTGATGTAGAGAAAAGATCTAACTCAGATTTCATGCATTCTTTGTATGACGGCATGTTGTTTATTTATCAAAAATATCTAACACACGTTTACGTATCTTGCGTTTGCCTTTAATAGACGCTCTTTTAGCTGTCCTTTTTGTCTGTGTCTTACGTTTGCCTTTAACAGATACTCTTTTAGCTGTCGTCTTTGTTTTTGAACCTCTTTTTGTGGACTTTTTTGATCCTGAACGCTTTTTACGTTTAGAAGCTGGCGCTAAATGTAAAGCTGTAAAAGGATTGCGTCTTTTTATAAGCATGCGATTGCTTCTTCCTGCACCACCCATGCTTTCAAACAGCTTATTTATACCTTTCTGTGATAGTTCTTCGGCAGCTGCTTTTCCCTGTTCTTTTAAAATATCTGTTAAAGGTTTACTACCTGCTTCTTCTAAAATAGCTTTTCCTGTTTTAAATGCTTGTTGTTTCAAAGCCTTTGCCCCCGATGTAACCAAGGGCTGTAAATATCGTAATAGTCCGCTGAAAAAACTACTAATTCCTCTTCCACGCTGGTAAATAAGAGGAGATCGATATAATTCTCCAATATCCGCTAAGGCCCCACCACTCTGAATCGAATAATATTTAGTATAATATGAATTCATTTTCGAAGTTATACAAAATGCTCTTAACTTTGCACTATGTTAAATTGACTGTTGTATGAGTATTTATAGCCTATTTTCTTTTAAAATGGAGCATTATATATGTAGGAGTATAGTCTGACTTGAAATCAATTAGCTCCCCTTGCTGGTTAGTTATTTTTATAGAAATACTTTCGATAAAAGTTTTTTCAATAGGACAGTAATCTACGTGTTGAAATCTTATTATGTTTTCACATTCTTTTAAAGGTATTACACGTAAGTATCGTACTAACTGATCACCTATAAATCTGGGCTGGATAATATCAGCGTAGACGTAAATTATATATCTTTCATAACAGTCCTCTGCTGCTGGCCGAGACTCTTGCGGCAACCTTAGTGTCAGGTCCGTAACTGATCTTTCCAGTCTATTAAGTGTGTCTATTATTGTTATATGCTCCTGACGTAATCCTGCCGTATTAAAAGATTCTTTTATTTCTGCCAGAATGGCGTCAGGTTCACGCTTATTTTCAGGCGTTTGGAGAAATATATCCGTGAAGAAGTTGGACAGGTTGTCTATATTAGTATCAATAGGTACTGGGGTAGTTAAATATTCACCGGAGTTTTGCTTTTCGTATGGAACATCCAAAATATTGCTACCTTTAACAATTTTTCGCTGTTCAGATGGTTTAGCACTAATCGAGTCTTTGTTCAATCTATTCAAGATGTTAAAAATATTATCCTTAATCTGAATAATTATTTTTTGTTTTTCTTGCTCACTAAGGGTTTGATCATAAAAGTGTACATTTGATATAAAAAGCGTAATAAGATCTCTAACATTAAGATGAGATGGTAGTGGTTTTTTTATTCTGATTGTGACTCCCAAATCTTCCAACCGCAGTTCAAACACATCGTGTACTCTTTTGCCGCCAGTATTTTTGTCTGTCTCACGGGCTCTTTTGATGCTAAGCGCTGGATGTGTGTAATTGTCTATCGAGTCTTGTATGATAGCATACTTTCTCTTCTGTCTAGGAATTTGTCCAAATACGTCATCAACAAAGGCTTCAACTGACTCATAGTTTTTATATTTTAAAATAACATTTTCTGAAGCCCTCTTACCCTGATATATGTGTAATGTAAACTCGTCTGGATCCTGTTTGTAACATATTTCAGGTATAACACTATCAAAAAAGTCAGCTTCTAACCGATCCCACATCTTTTTCTTAACATCATCCAAGTACATGGTATACCATGATGGTGAAATAGCGCCATAAAATGTTAGTAGGAATGCAGAAAAGTTTACCTGTCCTGCTCTGTAACTAACTTGCTCAAGACTCTTTTAGTCCACTCGAGTTTAACGGTTTCATTTATTTTGATGCTAAGTGATTTGATTTCTTTTCTATGCTGCTCTGCTATTTCTTTCAATGGATCAGATGCCTCACGCCTTACCCTTTTAAAATTACTCTGATTTACTTCTTCAGTTGTATTTCGCTTGACTCCTCTTTTTATGGCATGATATGGCAACGAAATTTCAGTTATTCCAACACACCAGTCATCAGTAAACTTGCATACTCTAGATAGTGCATTTGTAAAAGCTGATAGCGTATTTTCGGGATAAATTTGCATGGAATTGTTACTTAAAAGGCAAACATAAAAGTCATTATCTTTTATATCTACAGGCATTTTTAAATTCTTTCACAACCAACGCTCGGTACACTTAAGGTTTACTGCTTATTATTATTATATGTTTTCCCAAGGAATCGCTGAAATGCTGGAACTTCTAGTTTTTGCTGCGTTTTTTATGCGATCACTTTGGCGGACAACTTTCTTAACTGGTAACGAAAGCATATATTGACTGGGATCTAGCAGAGACGGCCTTAATATAGATTGATTTTTGGATGGTTTTCTACCTCTCGTAGCTGTAGGACTTTCCGTGTCGAGTTCTTCTAATATGCTCGCAGCTTCATCTATACTCATTTCTGCAGGTACGGTATACTGGGTTATACCATCCTCAGCCGTGATTACCTTATAATCTTTATCACGGGACTTGGATTCAGAAATCGTCTTAGGTATTTTTGAAGGTGGTTTCAGACTTTTACCTATACCACTAGCTGATAAGCGACGTTTGGAAGGGGTGATAACGGTTGGCTTGGTGGTGATATTTCAGCAAGTTCGAAGAAATCCTCTTCCATTCTTTCAGGTGTGTTTTCTTTTAAGGGTGATGTCTGTGTTGATATTTCATCTTTAAAAATAAATTTAGTTTGAGTAGTACTGTCACGCAAATTTTTCTGCTTATCTTGCGGTATGCGTATAAAATTAGTTTGAGTAGCACTATCCCGCAAACTTTTTTGCTTTTCCTGCGGTAAGTGAATATTTGGTTTTTCATCTGACAGACGCACAGCTTTCCGTCTTAAGTTTGAAAACTTTATTAACTCATTTCGGTAGTTATACCATTTTTCCCTATCAGATAAATTCTTGTTTTTTAATATTTCATCCATAGTCTTATCGAACCTAGATTGATTCACGGAATCCTCAATCTCGTTTTTCAACTTCTCGTAAACTTCTGGTGAAAGAAGCAGCATTTTATTCAGATTATTGTTTTTAAACATATTTTTCGATTAATGAACCAATTACACCTGATAATACACTTCCTAGCAACACTGGTAAAAAACCTCCACGCTGTATTAGTATTTTACGTTGTCTGGGTACAGATCTTTTTGCAACAACTAGTTTTCGTAAATCCTTTTTATACCTACAGAGCGAATTGTATATCTTTCCGCGAGGAATATGATTTCCCTTTAAAGTATTAAGAGTTATTTCACAAAGTGTTTTTATAACTTCGGGGTCGGCATTTTTAATAATGGCGTGTCTCAATTTTGGTCTCGCTGTTCTAAGAACATATAGCATATGCTTGTTGTCCCTTAATCGATTCATTCGTGACACCATTTTTTCCGATCAAAGAGTTATGCGGGCAGAAGCAAGTTGTAAAGTCTTTATTAAAAATGTCAGTACGGAATCTTAATACCTCGTTGATATCTTGAGTTGAATCTATCAGTAAATATCCGTGTGGCATCTGTGTAATCTCTTTATATATTTTTAGCAGCTCTGAACTATTTTCCGGATAAATCTGCCACGCTAAATAGATAAACTGACTTTTATCTCGAGGATTTTTAAATACAACTAGGTATTTACAGTTAAGTGATATATCTCGGCAAAACTTACCCTGGTGAAATACATTTTGTGTTACAAGGATTGCTGAAAGATTGCGATGGTGAGAGCCTTTTGTAAAGAGTTCACATACTTGTCTACTAAAAGCATTTAACATCATATCATCCAGTACAATCAATGTAGGTTCCTGTGTATAATTTACAAACTCTTCAGGGATGCTATCAATAAATTCGATGTTATTGAATGTCGTATCTGAAGGCAGAGCCACATGTTCTGTATTACACCATATAACTCTTGTTATTTGTGGCCGTGTTAAAAACATATTATCGAGAAGACTTTTTATAAATGTTGTTTTCCCACAACCTGAAGGTCCAGCAACCATCATTGTAAACGGGTGTTTGAACGCGATCATTTTCACTGCAAAAAACAAAAGCTCTTAACAACAGGTCTTTTGTATATAAACCCCCACATTTTGTAAAAAGGTACTTATATAATTTTTAAGAATGAGCAGAAGACAAATTATTAATGAACTACATAGGCCAGCCCGCAAAAACTTTAAGCGTCGTCGTGTAACGATTAAAGGCAAGGATGACCTGTGGCAGGCAGACTTAGTTGATATGCGCTTATATGCTCAAGAAAATCAAAACTTTAGCTTTTTGCTAACTGTAATTGATGCATTTTCTAAATACGCATGGGCTTTACCAATTAAGGACAAAAGTGGGATAGAAGTCACAAAAGCAATGGAGCTAATTTTCAATCAGGGTCGTATTCCAAGAAACTTGCAAACAGATGACGGAAAAGAGTTCTACAACAAGTCGTTTAAGCGCTGGATGGGTAAATATGATGTTAATCATTATTCAACTTATAGTTCATTAAAGGCGTCAATTGTAGAAAGATTTAATAGAACGCTGAAAAATATTATGTGGAAAGAGTTTAGTATGAATGGTAATTATCACTGGTTGAGTATGTTGGACAGGTTAACAGAAAAGTATAACAGCACAAAGCATCGAACTATTAAGATGAGACCTATAGACGTAGGCCCTGTTAATGAGGTTCGTTTATTGCTAACTGTGTATATAAAACCAAAACCCAAATCACGTCCAAAGTACAAAGTGGGAGACTTTGTTCGTATAAGTAGAAACAAACATGTTTTTGAAAAAGGCTACACCCCAAACTGGTCTACTGAAATTTTCAAAATAAAAGATGTAAGAGACACTTATCCAGTAACTTACATTCTTGAAGACTATCAGGGAGTTATAATACAGGGCGGTTTTTACCAGCTCGAGCTATCTCCAGTCAAACATCCTGATACTTACCTTGTAGAAAAAGTTTTAAAAAGACGAGGCAGTAAAGTTTATGTGAAAGGGCTTGGTTTTCCACAAAAGCACAACACATGGATTAATATAAAAGACGTTTTATAAACAGCCTTTATTGCAGTCACAATGCTGATCTTAAAGCGTGAATCTGATCGGTTAAAGACATTTAAGAATTTAACTTTGGATGACAGGAAATCACACAAGCTAGCAAGAAGCGGCTTCTTTTACACCAACCTGAAAGACATAGCAAAATGTTATTTTTGGTGTATGGAAATGAGTGCATTAAATTGTCCTGAAGACGTTGAGGCCGAACATTTCCGACGTTCACCTAATTGTATCTATGCCAACGGTAAGGACGTATGTGGGCCGTGTAATAGCCCGCAACCATCATCAGAATGCAGGAAGTGGACTTTAAACACTTTGAAAGTTTTAGCTGGAGCGTTAATTCTGTCTGGCTTATGTTGAGAAATTTACTATTTTTAAGTACAGTTTACACGGGAGGTATAAAAATACATGTGCGTATGCGTGTGTATATGTATGTGTGTGTGAGCGTGCTGACGTTATGCACATCAAATATGAAAAACAAGTAAGATTCCAAACTCTGCCTGAAGTCAAATATTTACATGTATGGAGTTACGCCTATCAAAATGCACGCAAGGGACCGTGGATCACTTACGGATTGGATCGATGCAGATTTAAGGCCCGCATTATACAATGTAGTTTAATTTTAAGTTCCATTCTTCGTCACTCACACAGATGCAAAATCTTTATCGAGCGATTTAAAACTGTAAAAACAAAAAGCAAAAAATAAAAATATCTTTATCGAATTCGACTTTTTATTTCAATAGCCCCGTCGTTTCTCACTGCCGCCTTATCGAAAGGCATATTATCCACCCTCACTAATCATATCCAATATTCCGCAGTCTATCTTTACTGACCTTCAATAAAGGCATCTCAGCCGAATTGGTTTTTTTTATTTTACTCAAGCAACCCGTTTCTTTTTAGCTCACCTTCACCCACATTCGTATCGTTCACAACATCAAGTTCACTGACTGCCGCCGATCTATTCTTGTTTTCCAGCTCATTAACATACGCGCCGGCAGTATTGAACATCACAAGAATCAAGAACCCTTGCATAAGCAACATCAGAACTTGTTCTTTGCGATCTTTCCTTAATCTTTTTTTCCTTTACATCAGGAAAAAATTCCGGAAATAAAGTCACCCACATGTCTCACAGTCTCAATTCAGGTAGACTTAAAATTCTATTCATAAAGAAACAGCAACTCATCACCGCATCGCGGTCAAGTTCATGTTTTAAAACTCGTATGGAAAAATGACGTTGAAGAAGTGTGACTAACTGTTCAAAGCTTGTCTGGTGTGGAAGAAAAAAATGAACGGAATATAAAAAAAAGAGGCGCGATAACCGCTGAAGATATAAAGACAGCGATACAGGTTTAAACCATCCATGCTTGCTACATATGGGTGCAAGATTTTGTGCTTTAGTTATCTGCTTGCCTGGTAGTGCAATTTTATAAAACTTTACTATGCTTGTGCGTAAGCCGCCTATAGTACACCTGCTTGCACCCACTAGGCTCAGCCATCCAGCTTTTTTTATTTTTACCCCCAATGCTTGCGACAGGGACCCATCTACCGACCTTACCACAGACAGCACCAGCTCTCTCCTTTCAACCAACACCCTGCAACAACACAACTCGGTATCAAGTCAACTTTTTTTATTTTTACCCCCAATGCTTGCGACAGGGACCCATCTACCGTCCTTACCACAGACAGCACCAGCTCTCTCCTTTCAACCAACATCCTGCAAAAACACAACTCGGTATCACGGCAACTTTTTTTATTTTTACCTCCTAATGCTTGCGACAGGGATCCATCTACCGTCTTACCACAGACAGCAACAGCTCTCTCCTTCCAACCAACATCCTGCAAAAACACAACTCGGTATCACGTCAACTTTTTTTATTTTTACCTCCCAATGCTTGCGACAGGGATCCATCTACCGTCTTACCACAGACAGCACCAGCTCTCTCCTTACAACCAACATCCTGCAACAACACTACTCGGTTGGAACTCAGCTGTTTTATTTTTACCTCCCAATGCATGCGACAGGGACGTGTCTATCCTACTCACTCCTCAAGAGCTTCTTATCGGCGGTGGGAACCCTCTTGCAGAAAACCAACAAGTGGCATTATCGCGGCAGTTGGCTCTATCGGACGTAATGAAAAAAGTATAGGGAGGTGGGAACCTTACTACTCAGCTTCAATTGGAACAGCAGCATTTAAGGCTCATTGAATTCTAATTAAATGCTGACAAAATGATTCCTTTTGTGAAGAGGAATCGCACTTTAACAATAGGCTCAGCAACAGAGCCGCGTTTAGCTACCAGAACCGGGCAAAATCGACACCTATTATTAAAAAACAGCTTAAATTTGACCGGAAGAATTTAAGGCTCGTTGAATTCTAATTAAATGCTGAAAACTGATTCGTTTTGGGAAGACGAATCGCATTTTAACACTAGGCTCAGCAGCAGAACTGCGTTTAGCTAGCAGTACCGGGGACAATCGACACCTATTATTAAAAAAACAGCTTAAATTTGACCAGCAGAATTGAAGGCTCGTTGAATTCTAATTAAATTCTGAAAAACTGATTCCTTTTGTGAAGAGGAATCGCACTATAGCACTAGGCTCAGAAGCAGAACCGCGTTTAGCTAGCAGAACCGGGGAAAATAGACACATATTATTAAGAAACAATTTAAATTGGACCGGCAGAATTTAAGGCTCGTTGAATTCTAATTAAATGCTGAAGAACTGATTCGTTTTTAGAAGCGGAATCGCATTTTATCACTAGGCTCAGCAGCAGAACCGAGGCAAATCGAAACCTATTATTAAAAACAGCTTAAATTGGACCTGCAGAATTTAAGGCTCGTTGAACTCTAATGAAATGCCGAAAAACTGATTCGTTTTGTGAAGAGGAATCGCATTTTAGCACAAGGCTCACTAGCAGAACCACGTTTAGCTAGCAGAAACGGGGCAAATCGACACCTATTATTAAAAAACAGCTTCAATTGGACCAGCAGAATTTAAGGCTCATTGAATTCTAATTAAATGCTGACAAAATGATTACTTTTGTGAAGAGGAATCGCACTTTAGCAATAGGCTCAGCACGAGATCCGCGTTTAGCTACCAGAACCGTGCAAAATCGACACCCATTATTAAAAAACAGCTTAAATTTGACCGGAAGAATTTAGGGCTCGTCGAATTCTAATTAAATGATGAAAAACTGATTCGTTTTGTGAAGATGAATAGCATTTTCCACTAGGCTCAGCATTAGAACTGCGTTTAGCCAGCAGAACCGGGCCAAATCGACACCTATTATTAAAAAACAGCTTAAATTGGACCGGCAGAATTTAATCCTCGTTGATATCTAATTAAATGCTGACAAAATGATTCGTTTTGTGAAGAGGAATCGCACTTTAGCACTAGGCTCAGCAGCAGGACCGCGTTTAGCTAGCAGAACCGGGGAAAATCGACACCTATTATTAAAAAACAGCTTAAATTGGACCGGCAGGATTTAAGGCTCGTTGAATTCTAATTAAATGCTGAAGAACTGATTCGTTTTTTGAAGCGGAATCGCATTTTAGCACTAGGCTCAGCAGCAGAACCGCGCTTAACTAGCAGAACCCGGGAAAATAGACACCTATTATTAAAAAACAGCTTAAATTGGACCGGCAAAATTTAAGGTTCGTTGAATTCTAATTAAATGCTGAAAACTGATTCGTTTTGTGAAGAGGAATCGCACTTTAGCACTAGGCTCAGCAGCAGAACCGCGTTTAGCTAGCAGAACCGGGGAAAATAGACACATATTATTAAAAAACAGCTTGAATTGGACCGGCAGAATTTAAGGCTCGTTGAATTCTAATTAGATGCTGAAAAAATGATTCAAATGATTCGTTTTGTGAAGAGGAATCGCATTTTAGCACTAGGGTCAGCAGCAGAACCGCGTTTAGCTAGCAGAACCGGGGAAAATCGACACCTATTATAAAAAAAACAGCTTAAATTGGACCGGCAGAATTTAATGCTCGTTGAATTCTAATTACATTCTGAAGAACTGATTCGTTTTTTGAAGCGGAATCGCATTTTAGCACTAGGCTCAGCAGCAGAACCGAGGCAAATCGAAACCTATTATTAAAAAAAAGCTTAAATTGGACCGGCAGCATTTAAGGCTCGTTGAATTCTAATTAAATGCTGAAAACTGATTCGTTTTGTGAAGAGGAATCGCATTTTAGCACTAGGATCAGCAGCAGAACTGCGTTTAGCTAGCAGAACCGGGGAAAATCGACACCTATTATTAAAAAACAGCTTAAATTTGACCGGATGAATTTAAGGCTCGTTGAATTCTAATTAAATGCTGAAAAACTGATTCGTTTTGTGAAGAGGAATCGCATTTTAGCACTAGGCGCAGCAGCAGAACCGCGTTTAGCTAGCAGAACCGGGGCAAAACGACACCTATTATTAAAAAACAGCTTAAATTGGACCGGCAGAATTTAAGGCTCGTTGAATTCTAATTAAATGCTGAAAACTGATTCGTTTTGTGAAGAGGAATCGCATTTTAGCACTAGGATCAGCAGCAGAACTGCGTTTAGCTAGCAGAACCGGGTAAAATCGACACATATTATTAAAAAACAGCTTGAATTTGACCGGATGAATTTAAGGCTCGTTGAATTCTAATTAAATGATGAAAAACTGATTGTTTTTGTGAAGATGAATAGCATTTTACCACTAGGCTCAGCATTAGAACCGCGTATAGCTAGCAGAACCGGGGCAAATCGACACCTATTATTAAAAACCGGCTCACTAGGGTCAGCAGCAGAACTGCGTTTAGCTAGCAGAACCGAGGAAAATAGACACCTATTATTAAAAAACAGCTTAAATTTGACCGGCAGAATTTAAGGCTCGTTGAATTCTAATTAAATGCTGAAAACCTGATTCGTTTTGTGAAGAAGAATCGCATTTTGGCACTAGGCTCAGCAGGAGAACCGCGTTTAGCTAGCAGAACCGGGCCAAATCGACACCTATTATTAAAAAACAGCTTAAATTGGACCGGCAGAATTTAAGGCTAGTCGAATCCTAACTAATGCTGGAAAATGATTCGTTGTGCGAAGAGGAATCGCATTTTAGCACTAGGCTCAGCAGCAGAACTGCGTTTAGCTAGCAGAACCGGGGAAAATCGACACCTATTATTAATAAACAGCTTAAATTTGACCGGCAGAATTTAAGGCTCGTTGAATTCTAATTATATTCTGAAAAACTGATTCGTTTTGTGAAGAGGAATCGCATTTTAGCACTAGGCTCAGCAGCAGAACCGCGTTAAGCTACCAGCACCGGGGAAAATCGACACCTATTATTAAAAAAACAGCTTAAATTGGACCGGCAGAATATAATCCTAGTTGATATCTAATTAAATGGTGACAAAATGATTCCTTTTATGAAGAGGAATCGCACTTTAGCACTAGACTCAGCAGCAGAACGGCGTTTAGCTATCAGAACCGGGGCAAATCGACACCTATTATTAAAAAACAGCTTAAATTGGACCGGCAGCATTTAAGGCTCGTTGAATTCTAATTAAATGCTGTAGAACTGATTCGTTTTGTGAAGAGGAATCGCATTTTAGCACTAGGCTCAGCAGCAGAACCGCGTTTAGTTAGCAGAACCGGGCCAAATCGACACCTATTATTAAAAAACAGCTGAAATTGGACCGGCAGAATTTAAGGCTAGTTGAATTCTAATTAAATGCTGAAAACTGATTCGTTTTGTGAAGAGGAATCGCACTATAGCACTAGGCTCAAAAGCAGAACCGCGTTTAGCTAGCAGAACCGGGGAAAATAGACACATATTATTAAAAAACAGCTTAAATTGGACCGGCAGAATTTAAGGCTCGTTGAATTCTAACTAAATCCTGAAAAACTGATTCGTTTTGTGAAGAGGAATCGCATTTTAGCATTACGCTCAGCAGCAGAACCGCGTTTAGCTAGCAGAACCGGGGCAAATCGACACCTATTATTAAAAAACAGCTTAAATTGGACCGGCAGAATTTAAGGCTCGTTGAATTCTAACTAAATCCTGAAAAACTGATTCGTTTTGTGAAGAGGAATCGCATTTTAGCATTACGCTCAGCAGCAGAACCGCGTTTAGCTAGCAGAACCGGGGCAAATCGACACCTATTATTAAAAAACAGCTTAAATTGGACCGGCAGAATTTAAGGCTCGTTGGATTCTAATTAGATGCTGAAAAACTGATTCCTTTTGTGAAGAGGAATCGCACTATAGCACTAGGCTCAGAAGCAGAACCGCGTTTAGCTAGCAGAACCGGGGAAAATAGACACATATTATTAAAAAACAATTTAAATTGGACCGGCAGAATTTAAGGCTCGTTGAATTCTAATTAAATGCTGAAGAACTGATTCGTTTTTAGAAGCGGAATCGCATTTTATCACTAGGCTCAGCAGCAGAACCGAGGCAAATCGAAACCTATTATTAAAAACAGCTTAAATTGGACCTGCAGAATTTAAGGCTCGTTGAACTCTAATGAAATGCCGAAAAACTGATTCGTTTTGTGAAGAGGAATCGCATTTTAGCACAAGGCTCACTAGCAGAACCACGTTTAGCTAGCAGAAACGGGGCAAATCGACACCTATTATTAAAAAACAGCTTCAATTGGACCAGCAGAATTTAAGGCTCATTGAATTCTAATTAAATGCTGACAAAATGATTCCTTTTGTGAAGAGGAATCGCACTTTAGCAATAGGCTCAGCACGAGATCCGCGTTTAGCTACCAGAACCGTGCAAAATCGACACCCATTATTAAAAAACAGCTTAAATTTGACCGGAAGAATTTAGGGCTCGTCGAATTCTAATTAAATGATGAAAAACTGATTCGTTTTTTGAAGATGAATAGCATTTTCCACTAGGCTCAGCATTAGAACTGCGTTTAGCTAGCAGAACCGGGCCAAATCGACACCTATTATTAAAAAACAGCTTAAATTGGACCGGCAGAATTTAATCCTCGTTGATATCTAATTAAATGCTGACAAAATGATTCGTTTTGTGAAGAGGAATCGCACTTTAGCACTAGGCTCAGCAGCAGGACCGCGTTTAGCTAGCAGAACCGGGGAAAATCGACACCTATTATTAAAAAACAGCTTAAATTGGACCGGCAGGATTTAAGGCTCGTTGAATTCTAATTAAATGCTGAAGAACTGATTCGTTTTTTGAAGCGGAATCGCATTTTAGCACTAGGCTCAGCAGCAGAACCGCGCTTAACTAGCAGAACCCGGGAAAATAGACACCTATTATTAAAAAACAGCTTAAATTGGACCGGCAAAATTTAAGGTTCGTTGAATTCTAATTAAATGCTGAAAACTGATTCGTTTTGTGAAGAGGAATCGCACTTTAGCACTAGGCTCAGCAGCAGAACCGCGTTTAGCTAGCAGAACCGGGGAAAATAGACACATATTATTAAAAAACAGCTTGAATTGGACCGGCAGAATTTAAGGCTCGTTGAATTCTAATTAGATGCTGAAAAAATGATTCAAATGATTCGTTTTGTGAAGAGGAATCGCATTTTAGCACTAGGGTCAGCAGCAGAACCGCGTTTAGCTAGCAGAACCGGGGAAAATCGACACCTATTATAAAAAAAACAGCTTAAATTGGACCGGCAGAATTTAATGCTCGTTGAATTCTAATTACATTCTGAAGAACTGATTCGTTTTTTGAAGCGGAATCGCATTTTAGCACTAGGCTCAGCAGCAGAACCGAGGCAAATCGAAACCTATTATTAAAAAAAAGCTTAGATTGGACCGGCAGCATTTAAGGCTCGTTGAATTCTAATTAAATGCTGAAAACTGATTCGTTTTGTGAAGAGGAATCGCATTTTAGCACTAGGCTCAGCAGCAGAACTGCGTTTAGCTAGCAGAACCGGGGAAAATCGACACCTATTATTAATAAACAGCTTAAATTTGACCGGCAGAATTTAAGGCTCGTTGAATTCTAATTATATTCTGAAAAACTGATTCGTTTTGTGAAGAGGAATCGCATTTTAGCACTAGGCTCAGCAGCAGAACCGCGTTAAGCTACCAGCACCGGGGAAAAACGACACCTATTATTAAAAAAAAAATTTAAATTGGACCGGCAGAATATAATCCTCGTTGAATTCTAATTAAATGCTGAAGAACTGATTCGTTTTGTGAAGAGGAATCGCATTTTAGCACTAGGCTCAGCAGCAGAACCGCGTTTAGTTAGCAGAACCGGGCCAAATCGACACCTATTATTAAAAAACAGCTGAAATTGGACCGGAAGAATTTAAGGCTAGTTGAATTCTAATTAAATGCTGAAAACTGATTCGTTTTGTGAAGAGGAATCGGATTTTACCACTAGGCTCAGCAGCAGAACTGTTTTTAGCTAGCAGAACCGGGGAAAATCGACACCTATTATTAAAAAACAGCTTAAATTGGAACGGCAGAATTTAAGGCTCGTTGAATTCTAATTAAAGGCTGAAAAACTGATTCGTTTTGTGAGGAGGAATCGCATTTTAGCACTAGGCTCAGCAACAGAACCGCGTTTAGTTAGCAGAACCGGAGCAAATCGACACCTATTATTAAAAAACAGCTTCAATTGGACCAGCAGAATTTAAAGCTCATTGAATTCTAATTAAATGCTGACAAAATGATTCCTTTTGTGAAGAGGAATCGCACTTTAGCAATAGGCTCAGCAGCAGAGCCGCGTTTATTTACCAGAACCGGGCAAAGTCGACACCTATTATTAAAAAACAGCTTAAATTTGACCCGAAGAATTTAAGGCTCGTTGAATTCTAATGAAATGCTGAAAAACTGATTCGTTTTGTGAAGAGGAATCGCATTTTAACCCTAGGCTCAGCAGCAGAACCGGGGCAAATCGACACCTATTATTAAAAAACAGCTTCAATTGGACCAGCAGAATTTAAGGCTCATTGAATTCTAATTAAATGCTGACAAAATGATTCCTTTTGTGAAGAGGAATCGCATTTTAGCACTAGGCTCAGCAGCAGAACCGCGTTTAGCTAGCAGAACCGGGGAAAATCGATACCTATTAATAAAAACAGCTTAAATTGGACCGGCAGAATTTAAGGCTCGTTGAATTCTAATGAAGTGATGAAAAACTGATTCGTTTTGTGAAGATGAATAGCATTTTACCACTAGGCTCAGCATTAGAACCGTGTTTAGCTAGCAGAACTGGGCCAAATCCACACCTATTATTAAAAAACAGCTTAAATTGGACCGGCAGAATTTAAGGCTAGTTAAATCCTAATTAAATGCTGAAAACTGATTCGTTTTGTGAAGAGGAATCGCATTTTAGAACTAGGCTCAGCAGCAGAACTGCGTTTAGCTAGCAGAACCGGGGAAAATCGACACCTATTATTAAAAAACAGCTTAAATTTGACCGGCAGATTTTAAGGCTCGTTGAATTTTAATTAAATTCTTTTGTGAAGAGGAATCGCATTTTAGCACTAGGCCCAGCAGCAGAACCGAGTTTAGCTAGCAGAACAGGGTTTAGCTAGCAGAACCGGGGAAAATCGACACGTATTATTAAAAAACAACATAAATTTCACCGGAAGAATTTAAGGCTCGTTGAATACTAATTAAATGGTGAAGAACTGATTCATTTTTTGAAGCGGAATCGCTTTTTAGGACTAGGCTCAGCAGCAGAACCGCATTTAGCTAGCAGTACCGGGCAAAATCGACACCTATTATTAAAAACAGCTTAAACTGGAACGGCAGAATTTAAGGCCTATTGAATTCTAATTAAATGCTGAAAAACTAATTCGCTTTGTGAAGAGGAATCGCATTTTAGCACTAGGCTCAGCAGCAGAACCGCGTTTAGCTAGCAGAACCGGAGCAAATCGACACCTATTATTAAAAAACAGCTTAAATTTGACCCGAAGAATTTAAGGCTCGTTGAATTCTAATGAAATGCTGAAAACCTGATTCGTTTTGTGAAGAGGAATCGCATTTTAACACTAGGCTCAGCAGCAGAACCGCGTTTAGCTAGCAGAACCGGGGCAAATCGACACCTATTATTAAAAAACAGCTTCAATTGGACCAGCAGAATTTAAGGCTCATTGAGTTCTAATTAAATGCTGACAAAATGATTCCTTTTGTGAAGAGGAATCGCATTTTAGCACTAGGCTCAGCAGCAGAACCGCGTTTAGCTAGCAGAACCGGGGAAAATCGACGACTATTATTAAAAACAGCTTAAATTGGACCGGCAGAATTTAAGGCTCGTTGAATTCTAATGAAATGATGAAAAACTGATTCGTTTTGTGAAGCTGAATAGCATTTTACCAGTAGGCTCAGCATTAGAACCGTGTTTAGCTAGCAGAACCGGGCCAAATCCACACCTATTATTAAAAAACAGCTTAAATTGGACCGGCAGAATTTAAGGCTAGTTGAATTCTTATTAAATTCTGAAAAACTGATTCGTTTTGTGAAGAGGAATCGCATTTTAGCACTAGGCTCAGCAGCAGAACCGGGCAAAATCGAAACCTATTATTAAAAAAAGGCTTAAATTGGACCGGCAGAATTTAAGGCTCGTTGAATTCTAATGAAATGCTGAAAAACTGATTCGTTTTGTGAAGAGGAATCGCATTTTAGAACTAGGATCAGCAGCAGAACTGCGTTTAGCTAGCAGAACCGGGGAAAATCGACACCTATTATTAAAAAACAGCTTAAATTTGACCGGCAGATTTTAAGGCTCGTTAAATTCTAATTGAATTCTTTTGTGAAGAGGAATCGCATTTTAGCACTAGGCCCAGCAGCAGAACCGGGTTTAGCTAGCAGAACCGGGTTTAGCTAGCAGAACCGGGGAAAATCGACACGTATTATTAAAAAACAACATAAATTCGACCGGAAGAATTTAAGGCTCGTTGAATACTAATTAAATGGTGAAGAACTGATTCATTTTTTGAAGCGGAATCGCTTTTTAGGACTAGGCTCAGCAGCAGAACCGCATTTAGCTAGCAGTACCGGGCAAAATCGACACCTATTATTAAAAACAGCTTAAATTGGAACGGCAGAATTTAAGGCCTATTGAATTCTAATTAAATGCTGAGAAACAAATTCGTTTTGTGAAGAGGAATCGCATTTTAGCACTAGGCTCAGCAGCAGAACTGCGTTTAGCTAGCAGAACCGGAGCAAATCGACACCTATTATTAAAAAACAGCTTAAATTTGACCCGAAGAATTTAAGGCTCGTTGAATTCTAATGAAATGCTGAAAACCTGATTCGTTTTGTGAAGAGGAATCGCATTTTAACACTAGGCTCAGCAGCAGAACCGCGTTTAGCTAGCAGAACCGGGGCAAATCGACACCTATTATTAAAAAACAGCTTCAATTGGACCAGCAGAATTTAAGGCTCATTGAGTTCTAATTAAATGCTGACAAAATGATTCCTTTTGTGAAGAGGAATCGCATTTTAGCACTAGGCTCAGCAGCAGAACCGCGTTTAGCTAGCAGAACCGGGGAAAATCGACACCTATTATTAAAAACAGCTTAAATTGGACCGGCAGAATTTAAGGCTCGTTGAATTCTAATGAAATGATGAAAAACTGATTCGTTTTGTGAAGCTGAATAGCATTTTACCAGTAGGCTCAGCATTAGAACCGTGTTTAGCTAGCAGAACCGGGCCAAATCCACACCTATTATTAAAAAACAGCTTAAATTGGACCGCCAGAATTTAAGGCTAGTTGAATTCGAATTAAATTCTGAAAAACTGATTCGTTTTGTGAAGAGGAATCGCATTTTAGCACTAGGCTCAGCAGCAGAACCGGGCAAAATCGAAACCTATTATTAAAAAAAAGCTTAAATTGGACCGGCAGAATTTAAGGCTCGTTGAATTCTAATGAAATGCTGAAAAACTGATTCGTTTTGTGAAGAGGAATCGCATTTTAGCACTAGGCTCAGCAGCAGAGCCGCGTTTAGCTACCAGAACCGGGCAAAATCGACACCTATTATTAAAAAACAGCTTAAATTTGACCGGAAGAATTTAAGGCTCGTTGAATTCTAATTAAATGATGAAAAACTGATTGGTTTTGTGAAGATGAATAGCATTTTAACACTATGCTCAGCATTAGAACCGCGTTTAGCTAGCAGAACCGGGCCAAATCGACACCTATTATTAAAAAACAGCTTAAATTGGACCGGCAGAATTTAAGGCTCGTTGAATCCTAATTAAATGCTGAAAAGTGATTCGTTTTGCGAAGAGGAATCGCATTTTAGCACTAGGCTCAGCAGCAGAACTGGGTTTAGCTAGCAGAACCGGGGAAAATTGACACCTATTATTAAAAAACAGCTTAAATTTGACCGGCAGAATTTAAGGCTCGTTGAATTCTAATTAAGTGCTGAAAACTGATTCGTTTTGTGAAGAGGAATCGCATTTTAGCACTAGGCTCAGCAGCAGAACCGCGTTTAGCTACCAGGACCGGGGAAAATCGACACCTATTATTAAAAAACAGCTTAAATTGGACCGGCAAAATTTAAGGCTCGTTGAATTCTAACTAAATGTTGAAAAACTGATTCGTTTTGTGAAGAGGAATCGCATTTTAGCACTAGGCGCAGCAGCAGAACCGGGCAAATCGACACCTATTATTAAAAAAACAGCTTAAATTGGACCGGCAGAATTAAAGGCTCGTTGAATTCTAATTAAATGCTGAAAAATGTTTCGTTTTGTGAAGAGGAATCGCATTCTAGCACTAAGCTCAGCAGCAGAACCGGGCAAAATCGACACCTATTATTAAAAAAAGGCTTAAATTGGACCGGTAGAATTTAAGGCTCGTTGAATTCTAATGAAATGATGAAAAATGTTTCGTTTTGTGAAGAGGAATCGCATTTTAGCACTAGGCTCAGCAGCAGAACCGGGCAAAATCGACACCTATTATTAAAAAAGGGCTTAAATTGGACCGGTAGAATTTAAGGCTCGTTGAATTCTAATGAAATGATGAAAAACTGATTCGTTTTGTGAAGCTGAATAGCATTTTACCAGTAGGCTCAGCATTAGAACCGTGTTTAGCTAACAGAACCGGGCCAAATCCATACCTATTATTAAAAAACAGCTTAAATTGGACCGGCAGAATTTAAGGCTAGTTGAATTCTAATTAAATTCTGAAAAACTGATTCGTTTTGTGAAGAGGAATCGCATTTTAGCACTAGGCTCAGCAGCAGAACCGGGCACAATCGACACCTATTATTAAAAAAAGGCTTAAATTGGACCGGCAGAATTTCAGGCTCGTTGAATTCTAATGAAATGCTGAAAAACTTATTCGTTTTGTGAAGAGGAATCGCATTTTAGCAATAGGCTCAGCAGCAGAGCCGCGTTTAGCTACCGGAACCGGGCAAAATCGACACGCATTATTAAAAAACAGCTTAAATTTGACAGGCAGAATTTAAGGCTCGTTGAATTCTAATTAAATTCTGAAAAACTGATTCGTTTTGTGAAGATGAATAGCATTTTAGCAATAGGCTCAGCAGCAGAACCGCGTTTAGCTAGCAGAACCGGAGAAAATCGACACCTATTATTAAAAAACAGCTTAAATTGGACCGGCAGAATTTAACCCTCGTTGATATCTAATTAAATGCTGACAAAATGATTCGTTTTTTGAAGAGGATTCCAACTTTAGCACTAGGCTCAGCAGCAGAACCGAGTTTAGCTAGCAGAACCCGGGAAAATCGACACCTATTTTTAAAAAACAGCTTAAATTGGACCGGCAGAATTTAAGGCTCGTTGAATGCTAATGAGATGATGAAAAACTGATTCGTTTTGTGAAGCTGAATAGCATTTTACCAGTAGGCTCAGCATTAGAACCGTTTTTAGCTACCGGAACCGGGCAAAATCGACACGCATTATTAAAAAACAGCTTAAATTTGACAGGCAGAATTTAAGGCTCGTTGAATTCTAATTAAATTCTGAAAAACTGATTCGTTTTGTGAAGATGAATAGCATTTTAGCAATAGGCTCAGCAGTAGAACCGCGTTTAGCTAGCAGAACCGGGCAAAATCGACACGCATTATTAAAAAACAGCTTAAATTTGACAAGCAGAATTTAAGGCTCGTTGAATTCTAATTAAATTCTGAAAAACTGATTCGTTTTGTGAAGATGAATAGCATTTTAGCAATAGGCTCAGCAGCAGAACCGCGTTTAGCTAGCAGAACCGGAGAAAATCGACACCTATTATTAAAAAACAGCTTAAATTGGACCGGCAGAATTTAATCCTCGTTGATATCTAATTAAATGCTGACAAAATGATTCGTTTTTTGAAGAGGATTCCAACTTTAGCACTAGGCTCAGCAGCAGAACCGAGTTTAGCTAGCAGAACCGGGGAAAATCGACACCTATTTTTAAAAAAACAGCTTAAATTGGACCGGCAGAATTTAAGGCTCGTATAATTCTAATTAAATGCTGAACAACTGATTCGTCTTTTGAAGCGGAATCGCATTTTAGGACTAGGCTCAGCAGCAGAACCGGGCACAATCGACACCCATTATTAAAAAAAGGCTTAAATTGGACCGGCAGAATTTAAGGCTCGTTGAATTCTAATGAAATGCTGAAAAACTGATTTCGTTTTGTGAAGAGGAATCGCATTTTAGCACTAGGCTCAGCAGCAGAGCCGCGTTTAGCTACCGGAACCGGGCAAAATCGACACGCATTATTAAAAAACAGCTTAAATTTGACAGGCAGAATTTAAGGCTCGTTGAATTCTAATTAAATTCTGAAAAACTGATTCGTTTTGTGAAGATGAATAGCATTTTAGCAATAGGCTCAGCAGCAGAACCGCGTTTAGCTAGCAGAATCGGAGAAAATCGACACCTATTATTAAAAAACAGCTTAAATTGGACCGGCAGAATTTAATCCTCGTTGATATCTAATTAAATGCTGACAAAATGATTCGTTTTTTGAAGAGGATTCCAACTTTAGCACTAGGCTCAGCAGCAGAACCGAGTTTAGCTAGCAGAACCGGGGAAAATCGACACCTATTTTTAAAAAAACAGCTTAAATTGGACCGGCAGAATTTAAGGCTCGTATAATTCTAATTAAATGCTGAACAACTGATTCGTCTTTTGAAGCGGAATCGCATTTTAGCACTAGGCTCAGCAGCAGAACCGCATTTAGCTAGCAGAACCGGGGCAAATCGACACCTATTATTAAAAAACAGCTGAAATTGGACCGGCAGAATTTAAGGCTAGTTGAATTCTAATTAAATGCTAAAAACTGATTCGTTTTGTGAAGAGGAATCGCATTTTAGCACTAGGCTCAGCAGCAGACCTGCGTTTAGCTAGCAGAACCCGGGAAAATAGACACCTATTATTAAAAAACAGCTTAAATTGGACCGGCAGAATTTAATCCTCGTTGAATTCTAACTAAATGCTGAAAAACTGATTCGTTTTGTAAAGAGAAATCGCATTTTAGCACTAGGCTCAGCAGCAGAACCGCGTTTAGCTAGCAGAACCGGGCCAAATCGACACCTATTATTAAAAAATAGCTGAAATTGGACCGGCAGAATTTAAGGCTCGTTGAATTCTAATTAAATGCTAAAAACTGATTCGTTTTGTGAAGAGGAATCGCATTTTAGCAATAGGCTCAGCAGCAGACCTGCGTTTAGCTAGCAGAGCCGGGGAAAATCGACACCTATTATTAAAAAACAGCTTAAATTTGACCGCCAGAATTTAAGGCTCGTTGAATTTTAATTAAATTCTGAAAAACTGATTCGTTTTGTGAAGAGGAATCGCATTTTAGCACTAGGCTCAGCAGCAGAACCGCGTTTAGCTAGCAGAACCGGGCCAAATCGACACCTATTATTAAAAAACAGCTGAAATTGGACCGGCAGAATTTAAGGCTAGTTGAATTCTAATTAAATGCTAAAAACTGATTCGTTTTGTGAAGAGGAATCGCATTTTAGCACTAGGCTCAGCAGCTGACCTGTGTTTAGCTAGCAGAACCGGGGAAAATCGACACCTATTATTAAAAAACAGCTTAAATAGAACCGGCAGAATTTAATCCTCGTTGAATTCTAACTAAATGCTGAAAAACTGATTCGTTTTGTGAAGAGAAATCGCATTTTAGCACTAGGCTCAGCAGCAGAACCGCGTTTAGCTAGCAGAACCGGGCTAAATCAACACCTATTATTAAAAAACAGCTGAAATTGGACCGGCAGAATTTAAGGCTCGTTGAATTCTAATTAAATGCTAAAAACTGATTCGTTGTGTGAAGAGGAATCGCATTTTAGCACTGGGCTCAGCAGGAGACCTGCATTTAGCTAGCAGAGCCGGGGAAAATCGACTCCTATTATTAAAAAACAGCTTAAATTTGACCGGCAGAATTTAAGGCTCGTTGAATTCTAATTAAATTCTGAAAAACTGATTCGTTTTGTGAAGAGGAATCGCATTTTAGCACTAAGCTCAGCAGCAAAACCGCGTTTAGCTAGCAGAACCGGGCCAAATCGACACCTATTATTAAAAAAACAGCTTAAATTGGACCGGCAGAATTTAAGGCTAGTTGAATTCTAATTAAATGCTAAAAAACTGATTCGTTTTGTGAAGAGGAATCGCATTTTAGCACTAGGCTCAGCAGCTGACCTGTGTTTAGCTAGCAGAACCGGCGAAAAATCGACACCTATTATTAAAAACAGCTTAAATTTGACCGGCAGAATTTAAGGCTCGTTGAATTCTAATTAAATTCTGAAAAAATGATTCGTTTTGTGAAGAGGATTCGCAGTTTAGCACTAGGCTCAGCAGCAGAACCGAGTTTAGCTAGCAGAACCGGGGAAAATCGACACCTATTATTAAAAAACAGCTTAAATTGGACCGGCAGTATTTAAGGCTCGTTGAATTCTAATTAAGTGCTGAAAACTGATTCGTTTTGTGAAGAGGAATCGCATTTTAGCACTAGGCTCAGCAGCAGCACCGCGTTTTAGCTAGCAGGGACCCGGGAAAAATCGACACCTAGTATTAAAAAACAGCTAAAATTAGACCGGCAGAATTTAAGGCTCGTTGAATTCTTATTAAATGCTGAAAAACAGATTCGTTTTTTGAAGCGGAATCACATTTTAGCACTAGGCTCAGCAGCAGAAACCGCATTTAGCTAGCAAAACCGGGCAAATCGACACCTATTATTAAAAAACAGCTTAAATTGGACCGGCAGTATTTAAGGCTCGTTGAATTCTAATTAAGTGCTGAAAACTGATTCGTTTTGTGAAGAGGAATCGCATTTTAGCACTAGGCTCAGCAGCAGCACCGCGTTTAGCTAGCAGGACCCGGGAAAATCGACACCTAGTATTAAAAAAACAGCTAAAATTAGACCGGCAGAATTTAAGGCTCGTTGAATTCTTATTAAATGCTGAAAAACTGATTCGTTTTGTGTAGCGGAATCACATTTTAGCACTAGGCTCAGCAGCAGAACCGCATTTAGCTAGCAAAACCGGGCAAATCGACACCTATTATAAAAAACAGCTTAAATTGGACCGGCAGTATTTAAGGCTCGTTGAATTCCTAATTAAGTGCTGAAAACTGATTCGTTTTGTGAAGAGGAATCGCATTTTAGCACTAGGCTCAGCAGCAAAACCGCGTTTAGCTAGCAGAACCGGGCCAAATCGACACCTATTATTAAAAAAACAGCTTAAATTGGACCGGCAGAATTTAAGGCTCGTTGAATTCTAATGAAATGCTGAAAAACTGATTCGTTTTGTGAAGAGGAATCGCATTTTAGCACTAGGCTCAGCAGCAGGAGCCGCGTTTAGCTACCGGAACCGGGCAAAATCGACACGCATTATTAAAAAACAGCTTAAATTTGACAGACAGGAATTTAAGGCTCGTTGAATTCTAATTAAATTCTGAAAAACTGATTCGTTTTGTGAAGATGAATAGCATTTTAGCAATAGGCTCAGCAGCAGAACCGCGTTTAGCTAGCAGAACCGGAGGAAAATCGACACCTATTATTAAAAAACAGCTTAAATTGGACCGGCAGAATTTAATCCTCGTTGATATCTAATTAAATGCTGACAAAATGATTCGTTTTTTGAAGAGGATTCCAACTTTAGCACTAGGCTCAGCAGCAGAACCGAGTTTAGCTAGCAGAACCCGGGAAAATCGACACCTATTTTTAAAAAACAGCTTAAATTGCACCGGCAGAATTTAAGGCTCGTTGAATTCTAATGAGATGATGAAAAACTGATTCGTTTTGTGAAGCTGAATAGCATTTTACCAGTAGGCTCAGCATTAGAACCGTTTTTAGCTAACGGAACCGGGCAAAATCGACACGCATTATTAAAAAACAGCTTAAATTTGACAGGCAGAATTTAAGGCTCGTTGAATCCTAATTAAATTCTGAAAAACTGATTCGTTTTGTGAAGATGAATAGCATTTTAGCAATAGGCTCAGCAGCAGAACCGCGTTTAGCTAGCAGAACCGGAGAAAATCGACACCTAATATTAAAAAACAGCTTAAATTGGACCGGCAGAATTTAATCCTCGTTGATATCTAATTAAATGCTGACAAAATGATTCGTTTTTTGAAGAGGATTCCAACTTTAGCACTAGGCTCAGCAGCAGAACCGAGTTTAGCTAGCAGAACCGGGGAAAATCGACACCTATTTTTAAAAAAACAGCTTAAATTGGGCCGCCAGAATTTAAGGCTCGTTGAATTTTAATTAAATTCTGAAAAACTGATTCGTTTTGTGAAGAGGAATCGCATTTTAGCACTAGGCTCAGCAGCAGAACCGCGTTTAGCTAGCAGAACCGGGCCAAATCGACACCTATTATTAAAAAACAGCTGAAATTGGACCGGCAGAATTTAAGGCTAGTTGAATTCTAATTAAAATGCTAAAAACTGATTCGTTTTGTGAAGAGGAATCGCATTTTAGCACTAGGCTCAGCAGCTGCCCTGTGTTTAGCTAGCAGAACCGGGGAAAATCGACACCTATTATTAAAAAACAGCTTAAATAGAACCGGCAGAATTTAATCCTCGTTGAATTCTAACTAAATGCTGAAAAACTGATTCGTTTTGTGAAGAGAAATCGCATTTTAGCACTAGGCTCAGCAGCAGAACCGCGTTTAGCTAGCAGAACCGGGCTAAACCGACACCTATTATTAAAAAACAGCTGAAATTGGACCGGCAGAATTTAAGGCTCGTTGAATTCTAATTAAATGCTAAAAACTGATTCGTTTTGTGCAGAGGAATCGCATTTTAGCACTGGGCTCAGCAGGAGACCTGCGTTTAGCTAGCAGAGCCGGGGAAAAATCGACACCTATTATTAAAAAACAGCTTAAATTTGACCGGCAGAATTTAAGGCTCGTTGAATTCTAATTAAATTCTGAAAAACTGATTCGTTTTGTGAAGAGGAATCGCATTTTAGCACTAGGCTCAGCAGCAAATCCGCGTTTAGCTAGCAGAACCGGGCCAAATCGACACCTATTATTAAAAAAACAGCTTAAATTGGACCGTCAGAATTTAAGGCTAGTTGAATTCTAATTAAATGCTAAAAACTGATTCGTTTTGTGAAGAGGAATCGCATTTTAGCACTAGGCTAAGCAGCTGACCTGTGTTTAGCTAGCAGAACCGGCGAAAATCGACACCTATTTTTAAAAAACAGCTGAAATTGGACCGGCAGAATTTAAGGCTCGTTGAATTCTAATTAAATGCTAAAAACTGATTCGTTTTGTGAAGAGGAATCGCATTTTAGCAATAGGCTCAGCAGCAGACCTGCATTTAGCTAGCAGAGCCGGGGAAAATCGACACCTATTATTAAAAAACAGCTTAAATTTGACCGCCAGAATTTAAGGCTCGTTGAATTTTAATTAAATTCTGAAAAACTGATTCGTTTTGTGAAGAGGAATCGCATTTTAGCACTAGGCTCAGCAGCAGAACCGCGTTTAGCTAGCAGAACCGGGCCAAATCGACACCTATTATTAAAAAACAGCTGAAATTGGACCGGCAGAATTTAAGGCTAGTTGAATTCTAATTAAATGCTAAAAACTGATTCGTTTTGTGAAGAGGAATCGCATTTTAGCACTAGGCTCAGCAGCTGCCCTGTGTTTAGCTAGCAGAACCGGGGAAAATCGACACCTATTATTAAAAAACAGCTTAAATAGAACCGGCAGAATTTAATCCTCGTTGAATTCTAACTAAATGCTGAAAAACTGATTCGTTTTGTGAAGAGAAATCGCATTTTAGCACTAGGCTCAGCAGCAGAACCGCGTTTAGCTAGCAGAACCGGGCTAAATCGACACCTATTATTAAAAAACAGCTGAAATTGGACCGGCAGAATTTAAGGCTCGTTGAATTCTAATTAAATGCTAAAAACTGATTCGTTTTGTGCAGAGGGAATCGCATTTTAGCACTGGGCTCAGCAGGAGACCTGCGTTTAGCTAGCAGAGCCGGGGAAAATCGACACCTATTATTAAAAAACAGCTTAAATTTTGACCGGCAGAATTTAAGGCTCGTTGAATTCTAATTAAATTCTGAAAAACTGATTCGTTTTGTGAAGAGGAATCGCATTTTAGCACTAGGCTCAGCAGCAAATCCGCGTTTAGCTAGCAGAACCGGGCCAAATCGACACCTATTATTAAAAAAACAGCTTAAATTGGACCGGCAGAATTTAAGGCTAGTTGAATTCTAATTAAATGCTAAAAACTGATTCGTTTTGTGAAGAGGAATCGCATTTTAGCACTAGGCTAAGCAGCTGACCTGTGTTTAGCTAGCAGAACCGGCGAAAATCGACACCTATTATTAAAAAACAGCTTAAATTTGACCGGCAGAATTTAAGGCTCGTTGAATTCTAATTAAATTCTGAAAAAATGATTCGTTTTGTGAAGAGGATTCGCAGTTTAGCACTAGGCTCAGCAGCAGAACCGAGTTTAGCTAGCAGAACCGGGGAAAATCGACACCTATTATTAAAAAACAGCTTAAATTGGACCGGCAGTTTTTAAGGCTCGTTTAAATTCTTATTAAATGCTGAAGAACTGATTCGTTTTTTGAAGCGGAATCACATTTTAGCACTAGGCTCAGCAGCAGAACCGCATTTAGCTAGCAAAACCGGGCAAATCGACACCTATTATTAAAAAACAGCTTAAATTGGACCGGCAGTATTTAAGGCTCGTTGAATTCTAATTAAGTGCTGAAAACTGATTCGTTTTGTGAAGAGGAATCGCATTTTTAGCACTAGGCTCAGCAGCAGCACCGCGTTTAGCTAGCAGGACCCGGGAAAATCGACACCTAGTATTAAAAAACAGCTAAAATTAGACCGACAGAATTTAAGGCTCGTTGAATTCTTATTAAATGCTGAAAAACTGATTCGTTTTGTGAAAAGGAATCGCATTTAACACTAGGCGCAGCAGCAGAACCGCGCTTACCTAGCAGAACCGGGGCAAATCGACACATATTATTAAAAAACAGCTTAAATTTGACCGGCAGAATTTAAGGCTTTTGAATTCTAATTAAATGCTGAAAACTGATTCGTTTTGTGAAGAGGAATCGCATTTTAGCACTAGGCTCAGCACCAGAACCGCGTTTAGCTAGCAGAACCGGGGAAAATAGACACATATTATTAAAAAACAGCTTAAATTGGACCGGCAGAATTTAAGGCTCGTTGAATTCTAACTAAATGCTGAAAACTAATTCGTTTTGTGAAGAGAAATCGCATTTTATCACTAGGGTCAGCAGCAGAACTGCGTTTAGCTAGCAGAACCGGGGAAAATCGACACCTATTATTAAAAAACAGCTTAAATTTGACCGGCAGAATTTAAGGCTCGTTGAATTCTAATTAAATTCTGAAAAACTGATTCGTTTTGTGAAGAGGAATCGCATTTTAGCACTAGCCCCAGCAGCAGAACGGAGTTTAGCTAGCAGAACCGGGGAAAATCGACACCTATTATTAAAAAACAACTTAAATTGGACCGGCAGAATTTAATCCTCGTTGATATCTAATTAAATGCTGACAAAATGATTGGTTTTGTGAAGAGGAATTGCACTTTAGCAGTAGGCTCAGCAGCAGAGCCGCGTTTAGCTACCAGAACCGGGAAAAATCGACACCTATTATTAAAAAACAGCTTAAATTTGACCGGAAGAATTTAAGGCTCGTTGAATTCTAATTAAATGCTGAAGAACTGATTCGTTTTTTGAAGCGGAATCGCATTTTAGCACTAGGCTCAGCAGCAGAACCGCATTTAGCTAGCAGTACCGGGGAAAATCGACACCTATTATTAAAAACAGCTTAACTCGGAACGGCAGAATTTAAGGCTCGTTGAATTCTAATTAAATGCTGAAAAACAGATTCGTTTTGTGAAGAGGAGTCGCATTTTAGCACTAGGCTCAGCATCAGAACTGCGTTTAGCTTGCAGAACCGGGGAAAATCGACACCTATTATTAAAAAACAGCTTAAATTTGACCGGCAGAATTTAAGGCTCGTTGAATTCTAATTAAATTCTGACAAAATGATTCCTTTTGTGAAAAGGAATCGCACTGTAGCAATAGGCTCAGCAGCAGAACCGCGTCTAGCTCCCAGAACCGGGGAAAATCGACACCTATTATTAAAAACAGCTTAAATTCGTCCGGCAGAATTTAAGGCTCGTTGAATTCTTATGAAACGATTAAAAACTGATTCGTTTTGTGAAGATGAATAGCATTTTACAATTAGGCTCAGCATTAGAACCACGTTTAGCTAGCAGAACCGGGCCAAATCGACACCTATTATTAAAAAACAGCTTAAATTGGACCGGCAGAATTTAAGGCTAGTTGAATCCTAATTAAATGCTGAAAACTGATTCGTTTTGTGAAGAGGAATCGCATTTTAGCACTAGGCTCAGCAGCAGAACTGCGTTTAGCTAGCAGAACCGGGGAAAATCGACACCTATTATTAAAAAACAGGTTAAATTTGACCGGCAGAATTTAACGCTCGTTGAATTCTAATTAAATTCTGAAAAACTGATTCGTTTTGTGAAGAGGAATCGCATTTTAGCACTAGGCTCAGCAGCAGAACCGCGTTTAGCTAGCAGAACCGGGGAAAATCGAGACCTATTATTAAAAACAGCTTAAATTGGACCGGCAGAATTTAAGGCTAGTTGAATCCTAATTAAATGCTAAAAACTGATTCGTTTTGTGAAGAGGAATCGCATTTTAGCACTAGGCTCAGCAGCAGACCTGCGTTTTGCTAGCAGAGCCGGGGAAAATCGACACCTATTATTAAAAAACAGCTTAAATTTGACCGGCAGAATTTAAGGCTCGTTGAATTCTAATTAAATTCTGAAAAACTGATTCGTTTTGTGAAGAGGAATCGCATTTTAGCACTAGGCTCAGCATCAGAACTGCGTTTAGCTAGCAGAACCCGGGAAAATAGACACCTATTATCAAAAAACAGCTTAAATTGGACCGGCAGAATTTAATCCTCGTTGATATCTAACTAAATGCTGAAAAACTTATTCGTTTTGTGAAGAGAAATCGCATTTTAGCACTAGGCTCAGCAGCAGAACCGCGTTTAGCTAGCAGAACCGGCGAAAATCGAACCTATTATTAAAAAACAGCTGAAATTGGACCGGCAGAATTTAAGGCTAGTTGAATTCTAATTAAATGCTAAAAACTGATTCGTTTTCTGAAGAGGAATCGCATTTTAGCACTAGGTTCAGCAGCAGACCTGCGTTTAGCTAGCAGAACCCGGGAAAATAGACACCTATTATTAAAAAACAGCTTAAATTGGACCGGCAGAATTTAATCCTCGTTGAATTCTAACTAAATGCTGAAAAACTGATTCGTTTTGTGAAGAGAAATCGCATTTTAGCACTAGGCTCAGCAGCAGAACCGCGTTTAGCTAGCAGAACCGGGCCAAATCGACACCTATTATTAAAAAACAGCTGAAATTGGACCGGCAGAATTTAAGGCTCGTTGAATTCTAATTAAATGCTAAAAACTGATTCGTTTTGTGAAGAGGAATCGCATTTTAGCACTAGGCTCAGCAGCAGACCTGCGTTTAGCTAGCAGAGCCGGGGAAAATCGACACCTATTATAAAAAACAGCTTAAATTTGACCGGCAGAATTTAAGGCTCGTTGAATTCTAATTAAATTCTGAAAAACTGATTCGTTTTGTGAAGAGGAATCGCATTTTAGCACTAGGCTCAGCAGCAGAACCGCGTTTAGCTAGCAGAACCGGGCCAAATCGACACCTATTATTAAAAAACAGCTGAAGTTGGACCGGCAGAATTTAAGGCTAGTTGAATTCTAATTAAATGCTAAAAACTGATTCGTTTTGTGAAGAGGAATCGCATTTTAGCACTAGGCTCAGCAGCTGACCTGTGTTTAGCTAGCAGAACCGGGGAAAATCGACACCTATTATTAAAAAACAGCTTAAATAGAACCAGCAGAATTTAATCCTCGTTGAATTCTAACTAAATGCTGAAAAACTGATTCGTTTTGTGAAGAGAAATCGCATTTTAGCACTAGGCTCAGCAGCAGAACCGCGTTTAGCTAGCAGAACCGGGCTAAATCGACACCTATTATTAAAAAACAGCTGAAATTGGACCGGCAGAATTTAAGGCTCGTTGAATTCTAATTAAATGCTAAAAACTGATTCGTTTTGTGAAGAGGAATCGGATTTTAGCACTAGGCTCAGCAGCAGACCTGCGCTTAGCTAGCAGAGCCGGGGAAAATCGACACCTATTATTAAAAAACAACTTAAATTTGACCGGCAGAATTTAAGGCTCGTTGAATTCTAATTAAATTCTAAAAACTGATTCGTTTTTTGAAGCGGAATCACATTTTAGCACTAGGCTCAGCAGCAGAACCGCATTTAGCTAGCAAAACCGGGCAAATCGACACCTATTATTAAAAAGCAGCTTAAATTGGACCCGCAGTATTTAAGGCTCGTTGAATTCTAATTAAGTGCTGAAAACTGATTCGTTTTGTGAAGAGGAATCGTATTTTAGCACTAGGCGCAGCAGCAGCACCGCGTTTAGCTAGCAGAACCCGGGAAAATCGACACCTAGTATTAAAAAACAGCTAAAATTAGACCGGCAGAATTTAAGGCTCGTTGAATTCTTATGAAACGATTAAAAACTGATTCGTTTTGTGAAGATGAATAGCATTTTACAATTAGGCTCAGCATTAGAACCACGTTTAGCTAGCAGAACCGGGCCAAATCGACACCTATTATTAAAAAACAGCTTAAATTGGACCGGCAGAATTTAAGGCTAGTTGAATCCTAATTAAATGCTGAAAACTGATTCGTTTTGTGAAGAGGAATCGCATTTTAGCACTAGGCTCAGCAGCAGAACTGCGTTTAGCTAGCAGAACCGGGGAAAATCGACACCTATTATTAAAAAAACAGGTTAAATTTGACCGGCAGAATTTAACGCTCGTTGAATTCTAATTAAATTCTGAAAAACTGATTCGTTTTGTGAAGAGGAATCGCATTTTAGCACTAGGCTCAGCAGCAGAACCGCGTTTAGCTAGCAGAACCGGGGAAAATCGAGACCTATTATTAAAAACAGCTTAAATTGGACCGGCAGAATTTAAGGCTAGTTGAATCCTAATTAAATGCTAAAAACTGATTCGTTTTGTGAAGAGGAATCGCATTTTAGCACTAGGCTCAGCAGCAGACCTGCGTTTTGCTGCAGAGCCGGGGAAAATCGACACCTATTATTAAAAAACAGCTTAAATTTGACCGGCAGAATTTAAGGCTCGTTGAATTCTAATTAAATTCTGAAAAACTGATTCGTTTTGTGAAGAGGAATCGCATTTTAGCACTAGGCTCAGCATCAGAACTGCGTTTAGCTAGCAGAACCCGGGAAAATAGACACCCATTATCAAAAAACAGCTTAAATTGGACCGGCAGAATTTAATCCTCGTTGATATCTAACTAAATGCTGAAAAACTGATTCGTTTTGTGAAGAGAAATCGCATTTTAGCACTAGGCTCAGCAGCAGAACCGCGTTTAGCTAGCAGAACCGGCGAAAATCGACACCTATTATTAAAAAACAGCTGAAATTGGACCGGCAGAATTTAAGGCTAGTTGAATTCTAATTAAATGCTAAAAACTGATTCGTTTTCTGAAGAGGAATCGCATTTGAGCACTAGGTTCAGCAGCAGACCTGCGTTTAGCTAGCAGAACCCGGGAAAATAGACACCTATTATTAAAAAACAGCTTAAATTGGACCGGCAGAATTTAATCCTCGTTGAATTCTAACTAAATGCTGAAAAACTGATTCGTTTTGTGAAGAGAAATCGCATTTTAGCACTAGGCTCAGCAGCAGAACCGCGTTTAGCTAGCAGAACCGGGCCAAATCGACACCTATTATTAAAAAACAGCTGAAATTGGACCGGCAGAATTTAAGGCTCGTTGAATTCTAATTAAATGCTAAAAACTGATTCGTTTTGTGAAGAGGAATCGCATTTTAGCACTAGGCTCAGCAGCAGACCTGCGTTTAGCTAGCAGAGCCGGGGAAAATCGACACCTATTATAAAAAACAGCTTAAATTTGACCGGCAGAATTTAAGGCTCGTTGAATTCTAATTAAATTCTGAAAAACTGATTCGTTTTGTGAAGAGGAATCGCATTTTAGCACTAGGCTCAGCAGCAGAACCGCGTTTAGCTAGCAGAACCGGGCCAAATCGACACCTATTATTAAAAAACAGCTGAAGTTGGACCGGCAGAATTTAAGGCTAGTTGAATTCTAATTAAATGCTAAAAACTGATTCGTTTTGTGAAGAGGAATCGCATTTTAGCACTAGGCTCAGCAGCTGACCTGTGTTTAGCTAGCAGAACCGGGGAAAATCGACACCTATTATTAAAAAACAGCTTAAGTAGAACCAGCAGAATTTAATCCTCGTTGAATTCTAACTAAATGCTGAAAAACTGATTCGTTTTGTGAAGAGAAATCGCATTTTAGCACTAGGCTCAGCAGCAGAACCGCGTTTAGCTAGCAGAACCGGGCTAAATCGACACCTATTATTAAAAAACAGCTGAAATTGGACCGGCAGAATTTAAGGCTCGTTGAATTCTAATTAAATGCTAAAAACTGATTCGTTTTGTGAAGAGGAATCGGATTTTAGCACTAGGCTCAGCAGCAGACCTGCGCTTAGCTAGCAGAGCCGGGGAAAATCGACACCTATTATTAAAAAACAACTTAAATTTGACCGGCAGAATTTAAGGCTCGTTGAATTCTAATTAAATTCTAAAAACTGATTCGTTTTTTGAAGCGGAATCACATTTTAGCACTAGGCTCAGCAGCAGAACCGCATTTAGCTAGCAAAACCGGGCAAATCGACACCTATTATTAAAAAACAGCTTAAATTGGACCGGCAGTATTTAAGGCTCGTTGAATTCTAATTAAGTGCTGAAAACTGATTCGTTTTGTGAAGAGGAATCGTATTTTAGCACTAGGCGCAGCAGCAGCACCGCGTTTAGCTAGCAGAACCCGGGAAAATCGACACCTAGTATTAAAAAACAGCTAAAATTAGACCGGCAGAATTTACGGCTCGTTGAATTCTTATGAAACGATTAAAAACTGATTCGTTTTGTGAAGATGAATAGCATTTTACAATTAGGCTCAGCATTAGAACCACGTTTAGCTAGCAGAACCGGGCCAAATCGACACCTATTATTAAAAAACAGCTTAAATTGGACCGGCAGAATTTAAGGCTAGTTGAATCCTAATTAAATGCTGAAAACTGATTCGTTTTGTGAAGAGGAATCGCATTTTAGCACTAGGCTCAGCAGCAGAACTGCGTTTAGCTAGCAGAACAGGGGAAAATCGACACCTATTATTAAAAAACAGGTTAAATTTGACCGGCAGAATTTAACGCTCGTTGAATTCTAATTAAATTCTGAAAAACTGATTCGTTTTGTGAAGAGGAATCGCATTTTAGCACTAGGCTCAGCAGCAGAACCGCGTTTAGCTAGCAGAACCGGGGAAAATCGAGACCTATTATTAAAAACAGCTTAAATTGGACCGGCAGAATTTAAGGCTAGTTGAATCCTAATTAAATGCTAAAAACTGATTCGTTTTGTGAAGAGGAATCGCATTTTAGCACTAGGCTCAGCAGGAGACCTGCGTTTTGCTAGCAGAGCCGGGGAAAATCGACACCTATTATTAAAAAACAGCTTAAATTTGACCGGCAGAATTTAAGGCTCGTTGAATTCAAATTAAATTCTGAAAAACTGATTCGTTTTGTGAAGAGGAATCGCATTTTAGCACTAGGCTCAGCATCAGAACTGCGTTTAGCTAGCAGAACCCGGGAAAATAGACACCTATTATCAAAAAACAGCTTAAATTGGACCGGCAGAATTTAATCCTCGTTGATATCTAACTAAATGCTGAAAAACTGATTCGTTTTGTGAAGAGAAATCGCATTTTAGCACTAGGCTCAGCAGCAGAACCGCGTTTAGCTAGCAGAACCGGCGAAAATCGACACCTATTATTAAAAAACAGCTGAAATTGGACCGGCAGAATTTAAGGCTAGTTGAATTCTAATTAAATGCTAAAAACTGATTCGTTTTCTGAAGAGGAATCGCATTTTAGCACTAGGTTCAGCAGCAGACCTGCGTTTAGCTAGCAGAACCCGGGAAAATAGACACCTATTATTAAAAAACAGCTTAAATTGGACCGGCAGAATTTAATCCTCGTTGAATTCTAACTAAATGCTGAAAAACTGATTCGTTTTGTGAAGAGAAATCGCATTTTAGCACTAGGCTCAGCAGCAGAACCGCGTTTAGCTAGCAGAACCGGGCCAAATCGACACCTATTATTAAAAAACAGCTGAAATTGGACCGGCAGAATTTAAGGCTCGTTGAATTCTAATTAAATGCTAAAAACTGATTCGTTTTGTGAAGAGGAATCGCATTTTAGCACTAGGCTCAGCAGCAGACCTGCGTTTAGCTAGCAGAGCCGGGGAAAATCGACACCTATTATAAAAAACAGCTTAAATTTGACCGGCAGAATTTAAGGCTCGTTGAATTCTAATTAAATTCTGAAAAACTGATTCGTTTTGTGAAGAGGAATCGCATTTTAGCACTAGGCTCAGCAGCAGAACCGCGTTTAGCTAGCAGAACCGGGCCAAATCGACACCTATTATTAAAAAACAGCTGAAGTTGGACCGGCAGAATTTAAGGCTAGTTGAATTCTAATTAAATGCTAAAAACTGATTCGTTTTGTGAAGAGGAATCGCATTTTAGCACTAGGCTCAGCAGCTGACCTGTGTTTAGCTAGCAGAACCGGGGAAAATCGACACCTATTATTAAAAAACAGCTTAAATAGAACCAGCAGAATTTAATCCTCGTTGAATTCTAACTAAATGCTGAAAAACTGATTCGTTTTGTGAAGAGAAATCGCATTTTAGCACTAGGCTCAGCAGCAGAACCGCGTTTAGCTAGCAGAACCGGGCTAAATCGACACCTATTATTAAAAAACAGATGAAATTGGACCGGCAGAATTTAAGGCTCGTTGAATTCTAATTAAATGCTAAAAACTGATTCGTTTTGTGAAGAGGAATCGGATTTTAGCACTAGGCTCAGCAGCAGACCTGCGCTTAGCTAGCAGAGCCGGGGAAAATCGACACCTATTATTAAAAAACAACTTAAATTTGACCGGCAGAATTTAAGGCTCGTTGAATTCTAATTAAATTCTAAAAACTGATTCGTTTTTTGAAGCGGAATCACATTTTAGCACTAGGCTCAGCAGCAGAACCGCATTTAGCTAGCAAAACCGGGCAAATCGACACCTATTATTAAAAAACAGCTTAAATTGGACCGGCAGTATTTAAGGCTCGTTGAATTCTAATTAAGTGCTGAAAACTGATTCGTTTTGTGAAGAGGAATCGTATTTTAGCACTAGGCGCAGCAGCAGCACCGCGTTTAGCTAGCAGAACCCGGGAAAATCGACACCTAGTATTAAAAAACAGCTAAAATTAGACCGGCAGAATTTAAGGCTCGTTGAATTCTTATTAAATGCTGAAAAACTGATTCGTTTTGTGAAAAGGAATCGCATTTAACACTAGGCGCAGCAGCAGAACCGCGCTTACCTAGCAGAACCGGGGCAAATCGACACTTATTATTAAAAAACAGCTTAAATTTGACCGGCAGAATTTAAGGCTCGTTGAATTCTAATTAAATGCTGAAAACTGATTCGTTTTGTGAAGAGGAATCGCATTTTAGCACTAGGCTCAGCAGCAGAACCGCGTTTAGCTAGCAGAACCGGGGAAAATAGACACATATTATTAAAAAACAGCTTAAATTGGACCGGCAGAATTTAAGGCTCGTTGAACTCTAACTAAATGCTGAAAACTGATTCGTTTTGTGAAGAGAAATCGCATTTTATCACTAGGGTCAGCAGCAGAACTGCGTTTAGCTAGCAGAACCGGGGAAAATCGACACCTATTATTAAAAAACAGCTTAAATTTGACCGGCAGAATTTAAGGCTCGTTGAATTCTAATTAAATTCTGAAAAACTGATTCGTTTTGTGAAGAGGAATCGCATTTTAGCACTAGCCCCAGCAGCAGAACGAAGTTTAGCTAGCAGAACCGGGGAAAATCGACACCTATTATTAAAAAACAACTTAAATTGGACCGGCAGAATTTAATCCTCGTTGATATCTAATTAAATGCTGACAAAATGATTCGTTTTGTGAAGAGGAATCGAACTTTAGCAATAGGCTCAGCAGCAGAACCGCGTTTAGCTATCAGAACCGGGCAAAATCGACACCTATTATTAAAAAACAGCTTAAATTTGACCGGAAGAATGTAAGGCTCGTTGAATTCTAATTAAATGCTGAAGAACTGATTCGTTTTTTGAAGCGGAATCGCATTTTAGCACTAGGCTCAGCAGCAGAACAGCATTTAGCTAGCAGTACCGGGGAAAATCGACACCTATTATTAAAAACAGCTTAAATTGGAACGGCAGAATTTAAGGCTCGTTGAATTCTAATTAAATGCTGAAAAACTGATTCGTTTTGTGAAGAGGAATCGCATTTTAGCACTAGGCTCAGCAGAAGAACCGGGGAAAATCGACACCTATTTTTAAAAAACAGCTTAAATTTGACCGGCAGAATTTAAGGCTCGTTGAATTCTAATTTAATTCTGAAAAACTGATTCGTTTTGTGAAGAGTAATCGCATTTTAATACTAGGCCCAGCAGCAGAACCGCGTTTAGCTAGCAGAACCGGGGAAAATCGATACCTATTATTAAAAAACAACTTAAATTGGACTGGCAGAATTTAATCCTCGTTGATATCTAATTAAATGCTGACAAAATGATTGGTTTTGTGAAGAGGAATTGCACTTTAGCAGTAGGCTCAGCAGCAGAGCCGCGTTTAGCTACCAGAACCGGGAAAAATCGACACCTATTATTAAAAAACAGCTTAAATTTGACCGGAAGAATTTAAGGCTCGTTGAATTCTAATTAAATGCTGAAGAACTGATTCGTTTTTTGAAGCGGAATCGCATTTTAGCACTAGGGTCAGCAGCAGAACCGCATTTAGCTAGCAGTACCGGGGAAAATCGACACCTATTATTAAAAACAGCTTAACTCGGAACGGCAGAATTTAAGGCTCGTTGAATTCTAATTAAATGCTGAAAAACTGATTCGTTTTGTGAAGAGGAATCGCATTTTAGCACTAGGCTCAGCAGAAGAACCGGGGAAAATCGACACCTATTTTTAAAAAACAGCTTAAATTTGACCGGCAGAATTTAAGGCTCGTTGAATTCTAATTAAATTCTGACAAAATGATTCCTTTTGTGAAAAGGAATCGTACTGTAGCAATAGGCTCAGCAGCAGATCCGCGTCTAGCTCCCAGAACCGGGGAAAATCGACACCTATTATTAAAAACAGCTTAAATTCGTCCGGCAGAATTTAAGGCTCGTTGAATTCTTATGAAATGATTAAAAACTGATTCGTTTTGTGAAGATGAATAGCATTTTACAATTAGGCTCAGCATTAGAACCACGTTTAGCTAGCAGAACCGGGCCAAATCGACACCTATTATTAAAAAACAGCTTAAATTGGACCGGCAGAATTTAAGGCTAGTTGAATCCTAATTAAATGCTGAAAACTGATTCGTTTTGTGAAGCGAAATCGCATTTTATCACTAGGGTCAGCAGCAGAACTGCGTTTAGCTAGCAGAACCGGGGAAAATCGACACCTATTATTAAAAAACAGCTTAAATTAGACCGGCAGAATTTAAGGCTCGTTGATATCTAATTAAATGCTGACAAAATGATTCGTTTTGTGAAGAGGAATCGCACTTTAGCAATAGGCTCAGCAGCAGAGCCGCGTTTAGCTACCAGAACCGGGCAAAATCGACACCTATTATTAAAAAACAGCTTAAATTTGACCGGAAGAATGTAAGGCTCGTTGAATTGTATTTAAATGCTGAAGAACTGATTCGTTTTTTGAAGCGGAATCGCATTTTAGCACTAGGCTCAGCAGCAGAACAGCATTTAGCTAGCAGTACCGGGGGAAATCGACACCTATTATTAAAAACAGCTTAACTCGGAACGGCAGAATTTAAGGCTCGTTGAATTCTAATTAAATGCTGAAAAACAGATTCGTTTTGGGAAGAGGAGTCGCATTTTAGCACTAGGCTCAGCATCAGAACTGCGTTTAGCTAGCAGAACCGGGGAAAATCGGCACCTATTATTAAAAAACAGCTTAAATTTGACCGGCAGAATTTAAGGTTCGTTGAATTCTAATTAAATTCTGACAAAATGATTCCTTTTGTGAAAAGGAATCGCACTGTAGCAATAGGCTCAGCAGCAGACCCGCGTCTAGCTCCCAGAACCGGGGAAAATCGACACCTATTATTAAAAACAGCTTAAATTGGACCGGCAGAATTTAAGGCTAGTTGAATCCTAATTAAATGCTAAAAACTGATTCGTTTTGTGAAGAGGAATCGCATTTTAGCACTAGGCTCAGCAGCAGACCTGCGTTTAGCTAGCAGAGCCGGGGAAAATCGACACCTATTATTAAAAAACAGCTTAAATTTGACCGGCAGAATTTAAGGCTCGTTGAATTCTAATTAAATTCTGAAAAACTGATTCGTTTTGTGAAGAGGGCATTTTAGCACTAGGCTCAGCAGCAGAACCGCGTTTAGCTAGCAGAACCCGGGAAAATAGACACCTATTATCAAAAAACAGCTTAAATTGGACCGGCAGAATTTAATCCTCGTTGATATCTAACTAAATGCTGAAAAACTGATTCGTTTTGTGAAGAGAAATCGCATTTTAGCACTAGGCTCAGCAGCAGAACCGCGTTTAGCTAGCAGAACTGGGCCAAATCGACACCTATTATTAAAAAACAGCTGAAATTGGACCGGCAGAATTTAAGGCTAGTTGAATTCTAATTAAATGGTAAAAACTGATTCGTTTTGTGAAGAGGAATCGCATTTTAGCACTAGGCTCAGCAGCAGACCTGCGTTTAGCTAGCAGAACCCGGGAAAATAGACACCTATTATTAAAAAACAGCATAAATTGGACCGGCAGAATTTAATCTTCGTTGAATTCTAACTAAATGCTGAAAAACTGATTCGTTTTGTGAAGAGAAATCGCATTTTAGCACTAGGCTCAGCAGCAGAACCGCGTTTAGCTAGCAGAACCGGGCCAAATCGACACCTATTATTAAAAAACAGCTGAAATTGGACCGGCAGAATTTAAGGCTCGTTGAATTCTAATTAAATTCTAAAAACTGATTCGTTTTGTGAAGAGGAATCGCATTTTAGCACTAGGTTCAGCAGCACACCTGCGTTTAGCTAGCAGAGCCGGGGAAAATCAGCACCTATTATTAAAAAACAGCTTAAATTTGACCGGCAGAATTTAAGGCTCGTTGAATTCTAATTAAATTCTGAAAAACTGATTCGTTTTGTGAAGAGGAATCGCATTTTAGCACTAGGCTCAGCAGCAGAACCGCGTTTAGCTAGCAGAACCGGGCCAAATCGACACCTATTATTAAAAAACAGCTGAAATTGGACCGGCAGAATTTAAGGCTAGTTGAATTCTAATTAAATGCTAAAAACTGATTCGTTTTGTGAAGAGGAATCGCATTTTAGCACTAGGCTCAGCAGCTGACCTGTGTTTAGCTAGCAGAACCGGGGAAAATCGACACCTATTATTAAAAAACAGCTTAAATAGAACCGGCAGAATTTAATCCTCGTTGAATTCTAACTAAATGCTGAAAAACTGATTCGTTTTGTGAACAGAAATCGCATTTTAGCACTAGGCTCAGCAGCAGAACCGCGTTTAGCTAGCAGAACCGGGAAAAATCGATACCTATTATTAAAAAACAGCTTAAATTTGACCGGAAGAATTTAAGGCTCGTTGAATTCTAATTAAATGCTGAAGAACTGATTCGTTTTTTGAAGCGGAATCGCATTTTAGCACTAGGCTCAGCAGCAGTACCGCATTTAGCTAGAGGTACCGGGGAAAATCGACACCTATTATTAAAAACAGCTTAACTCGGAACGGCAGAATTTAAGGCTCGTTGAATTCTAATTAAATGCTGAAAAACAGATTCGTTTTGTGAAGAGGTGTCGCATTTTAGCACTAGGCTCAGCAGCAGAACTGCGTTTAGCTAGCAGAACCGGGGAAAATCGACACCTATTATTAAAAAACAGCTTAAATTTGACCGGCAGAATTTAAGGCTCGTTGAATTCTAATTAAATTCTGACAAAATGATTCCTGTTGTGAAAAGGAATCGCACTGTAGCAATAGGCTCAGCAGCAGAATCGCGTCTAGCTCCCAGAACCGGGGAAAATCGACACCTATTATTAAAAACAGCTTAAATTCGTCCGGCAGAATTTAAGGCTCGTTGAATTCTTATGAAATGATTAAAAACTGATTCGTTTTGTGAAGATGAATAGCATTTTACAATTAGGCTCAGCATTAGAACCACGTTTAGCTAGCAGAACCGGGCCAAATCGACACCTATTATTAAAAAACAGCTTAAATTGGACCGGCAGAATTTAAGGCTAGTTGAATCCTAATTAAATGCTGAAAACTGAATCGTTTTGTGAAGAGGAATCGCATTTTAGCACTAGGCTCAGCAGCACAACTGCGTTTAGCTAGCAGAACCGGGGAAAATCGACACCTATTATTAAAAAACAACTTAAATTTGACCGGCAGAATTTAACGCACGTTGAATTCTAATTAAATTCTGAAAAACTGATTCGTTTTGTGAAGAGGAATCGCATTTTAGCACTAGGCTCAGCAGCAGAACCGCGTTTAGCTAGAAGAACCGGGCCAAATCGACACCTATTATTAAAAAACAGCTGAAATTGGACCGGCAGAATTTAAGGCTAGTTGAATTCTAATTAAATGGTAAAAACTGATTCGTTTTGTGAAGAGGAATCGCATTTTAGCACTAGGCTCAGCAGCAGACCTGCGTTTAGCTAGCAGAACCCGGGAAAATCGACACCTATTATTAAAAAACAGCATAAATTGGACCGGCAGAATTTAATCCTCGTTGAATTCTAACTAAATGCTGAAAAACTGATTCGTTTTGTGAAGAGGAATCGCATTTTAGCACTAGGCTCAGCAGCAGAACCGCGTTTAGCTAGCAGAACCGGGAAAAATCGACACCTATTATTAAAAAACAGCTGAAATTGGACCGGCAGAATTTAAGGCTAGTTGAATTTTAATTAAATGCTAAAAACTGATTCGTTTTGTGAAGAGGAATCGCATTTTAGCACTAGGCTCAAAAGCTGACCTGTGTTTAGCTAGCAGAACCGGGGAAAATCGACACCTATTATTAAAAAACAGCTTAAATAGAACCGGCAGAATTTAATCCTCGTTGAATTCTAACTAAATGCTGAAAAACTGATTCGTTTTGTGAACAGAAATCGCATTTTAGCACTAGGCTCAGCAGCAGAACCGCGTTTAGCTAGCAGAACCGGGAAAAATCGATACCTATTATTAAAAAACAGCTTAAATTTGACCGGAAGAATTTAAGGCTCGTTGAATTCTAATTAAATGCTGAAGAACTGATTCGTTTTTTGAAGCGGAATCGCATTTTAGCACTAGGCTCAGCAGCAGAACCGCATTTAGCTAGCAGTACCGGGGAAAATCGACACCTATTATTAAAAACAGCTTAACTCGGAACGGCAGAATTTAAGGCTCGTTGAATTCTAATTAAATGCTGAAAAACAGATTCGTTTTGTGAAGAGGTGTCGCATTTTAGCACTAGGCTCAGCAGCAGAACTGCGTTTAGCTAGCAGAACCGGGGAAAATCGACACCTATTATTAAAAAACAGCTTAAATTTGACCGGCAGAATTTAAGGCTCGTTGAATTCTAATTAAATTCTGACAAAATGATTCCTGTTGTGAAAAGGAATCGCACTGTAGCAATAGGCTCAGCAGCAGAATCGCGTCTAGCTCCCAGAACCGGGGAAAATCGACACCTATTATTAAAAACAGCTTAAATTCGTCCGGCAGAATTTAAGGCTCGTTGAATTCTTATGAAATGATTAAAAACTGATTCGTTTTGTGAAGATGAATAGCATTTTACAATTAGGCTCAGCATTAGAACCACGTTTAGCTAGCAGAACCGGGCCAAATCGACACCTATTATTAAAAAACAGCTTAAATTGGACCGGCAGAATTTAAGGCTAGTTGAATCCTAATTAAATGCTGAAAACTGAATCGTTTTGTGAAGAGGAATCGCATTTTAGCACTAGGCTCAGCAGCACAACTGCGTTTAGCTAGCAGAACCGGGGAAAATCGACACCTATTATTAAAAAACAACTTAAATTTGACCGGCAGAATTTAACGCTCGTTGAATTCTAATTAAATTCTGAAAAACTGATTCGTTTTGTGAAGAGGAATCGCATTTTAGCACTAGGCTCAGCAGCAGAACCGCGTTTAGCTAGAAGAACCGGGGAAAATCGAGACCTATTATTAAAAACAGCTTAAATTGGACCGGCAGAATTTAAGGCTAGTTGAATCCTAATTAAATGCTGAAAACTGACTCGTTTTGTGAAGAGGAATCGCATTTTAGCACTAGGCTCAGCAGCAGAACTGCGTTTAGCTAGCAGAACCGAGGAAAATCGACACCTATTATTAAAAAACAGGTTAAATTTGACCGGCAGAATTTAAGGCTCGTTGAATTCTTATTAAATGCTGAAAAACTGATTCGTTTTGTGAAAAGGAATCGCATTTTAGCACTAGGCGCAGCAGCAGAACCGCATTTACCTAGCAGAACCGGGGCAAATCGACACATATTATTAAAAAACAGCTTAAATTTGACCGGCAGAATTTAAGGCTCGTTGAATTCTAATTAAGTGCTGAAAACTGATTCGTTTTGTGAAGAGGAATCGCATTTTAGCATTAGGCTCAGCAGCAGAACCGCGTTTAGCTAGCAGAACCGAGGAAAATAGACACATATTATTAAAAAACAGCTTAAATTGGACCGGCAGAATTTAAGGCTCGTTGAATTCTAACTAAATGCTGAAAACTGATTCGTTTTGTGAAGCGAAATCGCATTTTATCACTAGGGTCAGCAGCAGAACTGCGTTTAGCTAGCAGAACCGGGGAAAATCGACACCTATTATTAAAAAACAACTTAAATTGGAACGGCAGAATTTAAGGCTCGTTGAAATCTAATTAAATGCTGACAAAATGATTCGTTTTGTGAAGAGGAATCGCACTTTAGCAATAGGCTCAGGAGCAGAGCCGCGTTTAGCTACCAGAACCGGGCAAAATCGACACCTATTATTAAAAAACAGCTTAAATTTGACCGGAAGAATGTAAGGCTCGTTGAATTCTAATTAAATGCTGAAGAACTGATTCGTTTTTTGAAGCGGAATCGCATTTTAGCACTAGGCTCAGCAGCAGAACAGCATTTAGCTAGCAGTTCCGGGGAAAATCGACACCTATTATTAAAAACAGCTTAAATTGGAACGGCAGAATTTAAGGCTCGTTGAATTCTAATTAAATGCTGAAAAACTGATTCGTTTTGTGAAGAGGAATCGCATTTTAGCACTAGGCTCAGCAGCAGAACCGGGGAAAATCGACACCTATTTTTAAAAAAAACAGCTTAAATTTGACCGGCAGAATTTAAGGCTCGTTGAATTCTAATTAAATGCTGGAAACTGATTCGTTTTGTGAAGAGGAATCGCATTTTAGCACTAGGCTCAGCAGCAGAACCGCGTTTAGCTAGCAGAACCGGGGAAAATAGACACATATTATTAAAAAACAGCTTAAATTGGACCCGCAGAATTTAAGGCTCGTTGAATTCTAACAAAATGCTGAAAACTGATTCGTTTTGTGTAGAGAAATCACATTTTATCACTAGGGTCAGCAGCAGAACTGCGTTTAGCTAGCAGATCCGGGGAAAATCGACACCTATTATTAAAAAACAGCTTAAATTTGACCGGCAGAATTTAAGGCTCGTTGAATTCTAATTAAATGCTGAAGAACTGATTCGTTTTTTGAAGCGGAATCGCATTTTAGCACTAGGCTCAGCAGCAGAACCGCATTTAGCTAGCAGAACCGGGGAAAATCGACACCTATTATTAAAAACAGCTTAACTTGGAACGGCAGAATTTAAGGCTCGTTGAATTCTAATTAAATGCTGAAAAACTGATTCGTTTTGTGAAGAGGAGTCGCATTTTAGCACTAGGCTCAGCAGCAGAACTGCGTTTAGCTAGCAGAACCGGGGAAAATCGACACCTATTATTAAAAAACAGCTTAAATTTGACCGGCAGAATTTAAAGCTCGTTGAATTCTAATTAAATTCTGACAAAATGATTCCTTTTGTGAAAAGGAATCGCACTGTAGCAATAGGCTCAGCAGCAGAACCGCGTTTAGCTCCCAGAACCAGGGAAAATCGACACCTATTATTAAAAACAGCTTAAATTGGTCCGGCAGAATTTAAGGCTCGTTGAATTCTTATGAAATGATGAAAAACTGATTCGTTTTGTGAAGATGAATAGCATTTGACCATTAGGCTCAGCATTAGAACCACGTTTAGCTAGTAGAACCGGGCCAAATCGACACCTATTATTAAAAAACAGCTTAAATTTGACCGGCAGAATTTAAGGCTCGTTGATATCTAATTAAATGCTGACAAAATGATTCGTTTTGTGAAGAGGAATCGCACTTTAGCAATAGGCTCAGCAGCAGAGCCGCGTTTAGCTACGAGAACCGGGCAAAATCGGCACCTATTATTAAAAAACAGCTTAAATTTGACCGGAAGAATGTAAGGCTCGTTGAATTCTAATTAAATGCTGAAGAACTGATTCGTTTTTTGAAGCGGAATCGCATTTTAGCACTAGCCTCAGCAGCAGAACAGCATTTAGCTAGCAGTACCGGGGAAAATCGACACCTATTATTAAAAACAGCTTAAATTGGAACGGCAGAATTTAAGGCTCGTTGAATTCTAATTAAATGCTGAAAAACTGATTCGTTTTGTGAAGAGGAATCGCATTTTAGCACTAGGCTCAGCAGCAGAACCGGGGAAAATCGACACCTATTTTAAAAAAAAACAGCTTAAATTTGACCGGCAGAATTTAAAGCTCGTTGAATTCTAATTAAATGCTGGAAACTGATTCGTTTTGTGAAGAGGAATCGCATTTTAGCACTAGGCTCAGCAGCAGAACCGCGTTTAGCTAGCAGAACCGGGGAAAATAGACACATATTATTAAAAAAACAGCTTAAATTGGACCCGCAGAATTTAAGGCTCGTTGAACTCTAACAAAATGCTGAAAACTGATTCGTTTTGTGTAGAGAAATCATATTTTATCACTAGGGTCAGCAGCAGAACTGCGTTTAGCTAGCAGATCCGGGGAAAATCGACACCTATTATTAAAAAACAGCTTAAATTTGACCGGCAGAATTTAAGGCTCGTTGAATTCTAATTAAATGCTGAAGAACTGATTCGTTTTTTGAAGCGGAATCGGATTTTAGCACTAGGCTCAGCAGCAGAACCGCATTTAGCTAGCAGTACCGGGGAAAATCGACACCTATTATTAAAAACAGCTTAACTTGGAACGGCAGAATTTAAGGCTCGTTGAAGTCTAATTAAATGCTGAAAAACTGATTCGTTTTGTGAAGAGGAGTCGCATTTTAGCACTAGGCTCAGCAGCAGAACTGCGTTTAGCTAGCAGAACCGGGGAAAATCGACACCTATTATTAAAAAACAGCTTAAATTTGACCGGCAGAATTTAAGGCTCGTTGAATTCTAATTAAATTCTGACAAAATGATTCCTTTTGTGAAAAGGAATCGCACTGTAGCAATAGGCTCAGCAGCAGAACCGCGTTTAGCTCCCAGAACCGGGGAAAATCGACACCTATTATTAAAAACAGCTTAAATTGATCCGGCAGAATTTAAGGCTCGTTGAATTCTTATGAAATGATGAAAAACTGATTCGTTTTGTGAAGATGAATAGCATTTGACCATTAGGCTCAGCATTAGAACCACGTTTAGCTAGCAGAACCGGGCCAAATTGACACCTATTATTAACAAACAGCTTAAATTGGACCGGCAGAATTTAAGGCTAGTTGAATCCTAATTAAATGCTGAAAACTAATTCGTTTTGTGAAGAGGAATCGCATTTTAGCACTAGGCTCAGCAGCAGAAGGCGTTTTGCTAGCAGAACCGGGGAAAATCGACACTTATTATTAAAAAACAGGTTAAATTTGACCGGCAGAATTTAAGCTCCTTGAATTCTAATTAAATTCTGAAAAACTGATTCGTTTTGTGAAGAGGAATCGCATTTTAGCACTAGGCTCAGCAGCAGAACCGTGGAAAATCGAGACCTATTATTAAAAACAGCTTAAATTGGACCGGCAGAATTTAAGGCTCGTTGAATTCTATTGAAATGCTGAAAAACTGATTCGTTTTGTGAAGAGGAATCGCACTTTAGCACTAGGCTCAGCAGCAGTACCGCGTTTAGCTAGCAGAACCGGGGAAAATAGACACATATTATTAAAAAACAGCTTAAATTGGACCGGCAGAATTTAAGGCTCGTTGAATTCTAACTAAATGCTGAAAACTGATTCGTTTTGTGAAGCGAAAACGCATTTTATCACTAGGGTCAGCAGAAGAACTGCGTTTAGCTAGCAGAACCGGGGAAAATCGACACCTATTATTAAAAAAACAGCTTAAATTTGACCGGCAGAATTTAAGGCTCGTTGAATTCTAATTAAATTCTGAAAAACTGATTCGTTTTGTGAAGAGGAATCGCATTTTAGCACTAGCCCCAGCAGCAGAACGGAGTTTAGCTAGCAGAACCGGGGAAAATCGACACCTATTATTAAAAAACAGGTTAAATTTGACCGGCAGAATTTAATGCTCGTTGAATTCTTCTTAAATGCTGAAAAACTGATTCGTTTTGTGAAAAGGAATCGCATTTTAGCACTAGGCGCAGCAGCAGAACCGCATTTACCTAGCAGAACCGGGGCAAATCGACACATTATTAAAAAACAGCTTAAATTTGACCGGCAGAATTTAAGGCTCGTTGAATTCTAATTAAATGCTGAAAACTGATTCGTTTTGTGAAGAGGAATCGCATTTTAGCACTAGGCTCAGCAGCAGAACCGCGCTTAGCTAGCAGAACCGGGGCAAATCGACACATTATTAAAAAACAGCTTAAATTGGACCGGCAGAATTTAAGGCTCGTTGAATTCTAACTAAATGCTGAAAACTGATTCGTTTTGTGAAGAGGAATCGCATTTTAGCACTAGGCTCAGCAGCAGAACCGCGTTTAGCTACCAGAACCGGGCAAAATCGACACCAATTATTAAAAAACAGGTTAAATTTGACCGGCAGAATTTAAGGCTCGTTGAATTCTAATTAAATTCTGAAAAACTGATTCGTTTTGTGAAGAGGAATCGCATTTTAGCACTAGGCTCAGCAGCAGAACCGCGTTTAGCTAGCAGAACCGGGGAAAATCGAGACCTATTATTAAAAACAGCTTAAATTGGACCGGCAGAATTTAAGGCTCGTTGAATTCTATTGAAATGCTGAAAAACTGATTCGTTTTGTGAAGAGGAATCGCAATTTATCACTAGGGTCAGCAGCAGAACTGCGTTTAGCTAGCAGAACCGGGGAAAATCGACACCTATTATTAAAAAACAGCTTAAATTTGACCGGCAGAATTTAAGGCTCGTTGAATTCTAATTAAATTCTGACAAAATGATTCCTTTTGTGAAAAGGAATCGCACTGTAGCAATAGGCTCAGCAGCAGAACCGCGTTTAGCTCCCAGAACCGGGGAAAATCGACACCTATTATTAAAAACAGCTTAAATTGATCCGGCAGAATTTAAGGCTCGTTGAATTCTTATGAAATGATGAAAAACTGATTCGTTTTGTGAAGATGAATAGCATTTGACCATTAGGCTCAGCATTATAACCACGTTTAGCTAGCAGAACCGGGCCAAATTGACACCTATTATTAACAAACAGCTTAAATTGGACCGGCAGAATTTAAGGCTAGTTGAATCCTAATTAAATGCTGAAAACTAATTCGTTTTGTGAAGAGGAATCGCATTTTAGCACTAGGCTCAGCAGCAGAAGGCGTTTTGCTAGCAGAACCGGGGAAAATCGACACTTATTATTAAAAAACAGGTTAAATTTGACCGGCAGAATTTAAGGCTCCTTGAATTCTAATTAAATTCTGAAAAACTGATTCGTTTTGTGAAGAGGAATCGCATTTTAGCACTAGGCTCAGCAGCAGAACCGTGGAAAATCGAGACCTATTATTAAAAACAGCTTAAATTGGACCGGCAGAATTTAAGGCTCGTTGAATTCTATTGAAATGCTGAAAAACTGATTCGTTTTGTGAAGAGGAATCGCACTTTAGTACTAGGCTCAGCAGCAGTACCGCGTTTAGCTAGCAGAACCGGGGAAAATAGACACATATTATTAAAAAACAGCTTAAATTGGACCGGCAGAATTTAAGGCTCGTTGAATTCTAACTAAATGCTGAAAACTGATTCGTTTTGTGAAGCGAAAACGCATTTTATCACTAGGGTCAGCAGAAGAACTGCGTTTAGCTAGCAGAACCGGGGAAAATCGACACCTATTATTAAAAAAACAGCTTAAATTTGACCGGCAGAATTTAAGGCTCGTTGAATTCTAATTAAATTCTGAAAAACTGATTCGTTTTGTGAAGAGGAATCGCATTTTAGCACTAGCCCCAGCAGCAGAACGGAGTTTAGCTAGCAGAACCGGGGAAAATCGACACCTATTATTAAAAAACAGGTTAAATTTGACCGGCAGAATTTAAGGCTCGTTGAATTCTTCTTAAATGCTGAAAAACTGATTCGTTTTGTGAAAAGGAATCGCATTTTAGCACTAGGCGCAGCAGCAGAACCGCATTTACCTAGCAGAACCGGGGCAAATCGACACATTATTAAAAAACAGCTTAAATTTGACCGGCAGAATTTAAGGCTCGTTGAATTCTAATTAAATGCTGAAAACTGATTCGTTTTGTGAAGAGGAATCGCATTTTAGCACTAGGCTCAGCAGCAGAACCGCGCTTAGCTAGCAGAACCGGGGCAAATCGACACATTATTAAAAAACAGCTTAAATTGGACCGGCAGAATTTAAGGCTCGTTGAATTCTAACTAAATGCTGAAAACTGATTCGTTTTGTGAAGAGGAATCGCATTTTAGCACTAGGCTCAGCAGCAGAACCGCGTTTAGCTACCAGAACCGGGCAAAATCGACACCAATTATTAAAAAACAGGTTAAATTTGACCGGCAGAATTTAAGGCTCGTTGAATTCTAATTAAATTCTGAAAAACTGATTCGTTTTGTGAAGAGGAATCGCATTTTAGCACTAGGCTCAGCAGCAGAACCGCGTTTAGCTAGCAGAACCGGGGAAAATCGAGACCTATTATTAAAAACAGCTTAAATTGGACCGGCAGAATTTAAGGCTCGTTGAATTCTATTGAAATGCTGAAAAACTGATTCGTTTTGTGAAGAGGAATCGCAATTTATCACTAGGGTCAGCAGCAGAACTGCGTTTAGCTAGCAGAACCGGGGAAAATCGACACCTATTATTAAAAAACAGCTTAAATTTAACCGGCAGAATTTAAGGCTCGTTGAATTCTAATTAAATTCTGAAAAACTGATTCGTTTTGTGAAGAGGAATCGCATCTTAGCACTAGCCCCAGCAGCAGAACGGAGTTTAGCTAGCAGAACCGGGGAAAATCGACACCTATTATTAAAAAACAACTTAAATTGGACCGGCAGAATTTAATCCTCGTTGACATCTAATTAAATGCTGACAAAATGATTCGTTTTGTGAAGAGGAATCGCACTTTAGCAATAGGCTCAGCAGCAGAGCTGCGTTTAGCTACCAGAACCGGGCAAAATCGACACCAATTATTAAAAAACAGCTTAAATTTGACCGGAAGAATGTAAGGCTCGTTGAATTCTAATTAAATGCTGAAGAACTGATTCGTTTTTTGAAGCGGAATCGCATTTTAGCACTAGGCTCAGCAGCAGAACAGCATTTAGCTAGCAGTACCGGGGAAAATCGACACCTATTATTAAAAACAGCTTAAATTGGAACGGCAGAATTTAAGGCTCGTTGAATTCTAATTAAATGCTGAAAAACTGATTCGTTTTGTGAAGAGGAATCGCATTTTAGCACTAGGCGCAGCAGCAGAACCGGGGAAAATCGACACCTATTTTTAAAAAACAGCTTAAATTTGACCGGCAGAATTTAAAGCTCGTTGAATTCTAATTAAATGCTGGAAACTGATTCGTTTTGTGAAGAGGAATCGCATTTTAGCACTAGGCTCAGCAGCAGAACCGCGTTTAGCTAGCAGAACCGGGGAAAATAGACACATATTATTAAAAAACAGCTTAAATTGGACCGGCAGAATTTAAGGCTCGTTGAATTCTAACTAAATGCTGAAAACTGATTCGTTTTGTGAAGAGAAATCGCATTTTAGCACTAGGCTCAGCAGCAGAACTGCGTTTAGCTAGCAGAACCGGGGAAAATCGACACCTATTATTAAAAAACAGCTTAAATTTGAACGGCAGAATTTAAGGCTCGTTGAATTCTAATTAAATGCTGAAGAACTGATTCGTTTTTTGAAGCGGAATCGCATTTTAGCACTAGGCTCAGCAGCAGAACCGCATTTAGCTTGCAGTACCGGGAAAATCGACACCTATTATTAAAAACAGCTTAATTGGACGGGCAGAATATAAGGCTCGTTAAATTTTAACTATATCCTGAAAAACTGATTCGTTTTGTGAAGAGGAATCGCATTTTAGCACTAGGGTCAGCAGCAGAACCGCGTTTAGCTAGCAGAACCGGGGCAAATCGACAACTATTATTTAAAAAGAGCTTAAATTGGACCGGCAGAATTTAAGGCTCATTGAATTCTAATTAAATGCTAAAAAAAATGATTCGTTTTGTGAAGAGGAATCGCATTTTAGCACTAGGCTCAGCAGCAGAACTGCGTTTTGCTAGCAGAACCGGGGAAAATCGACACCTATTATTAAAAAACAGGTTAAAGTTGACCGGCAGAATTTAAGGCTCGTTGAATTCTAATTAAATTCTGACAAAATGATTCCTTTTGTGAAAAGGAATCGCACTGTAGCAATAGGCTCAGCAGCAGAACCGCGTTTAGCTCCCAGAACCGGGGAAAATCGACACCTATTATTACAAACAGCTTAAATTGGTCCGGCAGAATTTAAGGCTCGTTGAATTCTTATGAAATGATGAGAAACTGATTCGTTTTGTGAAGATGAATAGCATTTTACCATTAGGCTCAGCATTAGAACCAAGTTTAGCTAGCAGAACCGGGCCAAATCGACACCTATTATTAAAAAACAGCTTAAATTGGACCGGCAGAATTTAAGGCTAGTTGAATCCTAATTAAATGCTGAAAACTGATTCGTTTTGTGAAGAGGAATCGCATTTTAGCACTAGGCTCAGCAGCAGAACTGCGTTTTGCTAGCAGAACCGGGGAAAATCGACACCTATTATTAAAAAACAGGTTAAAGTTGACCGGCAGAATTTAAGGCTCGTTGAATTCTAATTAAATTCTGAAAAACTGATTCGTTTTGTGAAGAGGAATCGCATTTTAGCACTAGGCTCAGCAGCAGAACCGCGTTTAGCTAGCAGAACCGGGCCAAATCGACACCTATTATTAAAAACAGCTTAAATTGGAACGGCAGAATTTAACGCTTGTTGAATTCTATTGAAATGCTGAAAAACTGATTCGTTTTGGAAAGAGGAATCGCATTTTAGCAATAGGCTCAGCAGCAAAACCGCGTTTAGCTAGCAGAACCGGGGCAAATCGACA
>OZ005742.1:167153687-167154926 GCA_963930735.1 Dioctria linearis | reverse complement strand
AAAAGGAAAATCAAGAATTCAACTAAAGATTTTAAAACAGCTAACATCCCAACATCGATAAGTCTTATCTCTAGAGGAAAACAACAAATTAAACTAAACCAAATGAAAGTAAAATGAAGTAATCGTAAAAATTTTGAAAAACTGGAAAAGTTTGTCACAAAAAAAGTTCCTTGAGACAGAAGTAAACCCAGTTGACATAAACCTAAACGAAATGAAATCAAAATGACCTGAAGATTTTTTTATATCAAGTCGAACTTCTTATGTACACTTAAATTATTCTAGATTGCATTGCATTGCAAATCTAATTTTTGATGCAATGAATTTCGATTACAAATAATTAATGCAGTAGAGTTCATTTAAAAACCAGATTGATGGCTTTTAACCCCGAGATAATCTTTTTAAATCGTAGGCTTATTAACTTGGGCACGTGTTTGTATGGAGCTTCGCCGTAGGCAGTTTTTAGATATAAAACCAGAATTGTCACAAGTAGGTGATATCATTTTAAATGTAAATCATAGAAGCAATGATTTAAATAAAATTTATATAAAGTTAATAGGTTGATTCTTTTTAGTTCTCCACATATGTATATATGCATACAGAATTTGCAAATACTGTTTTAAACAAACGCAAATCATCTCTTATTCCAGATTATTTCGTGCTTTTACAGAGAAGCGGCCTGATCACAGCTGAGTTTTTTATTTTTAATCTACAAAACGTTTCTGAAAGCAAATTAAATCTTGATAACCGAATTTTAATCTCAAGATAATCGTTTTGAAACTCGAGCAGTAGGTATGCATTATTTATTTAAATTTTTTTCAATTAATGTTGACCTTTTTATTTATAATCTGCAAGAGATGATCCAAAAATAAAATATTTCAAATTAAAATGGCATACATTTCATGTTTTTTCAGTTCATGTTCACCAAATCGTCAACCTGTTTTTACCGGCATGAGCCCTTGTTTTCATACTGGCAATCTGACCCATTTTTTTTTCGTTATTGTGGCAGGTCATGCTTTTTTGTTTACGCTACCTTCCTACTTTGGAAATTGATGTCATTTTGTTAAGAAAATATGATAATGTGATTTGGACAAGATCAATGATATTATGCAAATATCCAGAATTCCATATAAAAATTATGCGAAGCAACAGTAGCAGCTAAGCAACAGAGCACATAATAGGTGAATGCGTAATTGCACACATATTTTTGTTTTCTGCTAAATCAGGTTTACGTTGCCAGCG
>OZ005742.1:166908687-167148687 GCA_963930735.1 Dioctria linearis | reverse complement strand
ATATTTTTCGTAAAAGAAATAGAAAGTGCCGTGGCAGCTGTCAGTCGCGCTTCTTCTTTTTGATTACGCATCGCTATCTATCCACCAGTTCAGTAACTTAAAAACTAATAGATTGGAGGTACGTTCAGATAGTCAGATTTTAAGTGAGCGACGTTTCATTTATTTCTATTTTTTTATTTTAGACTGACTAATAAATTAGCATCCTTTGACATTTAACTATGGACATTGACTCTAAACCATCGATGGTACATCGGTAATATCGGCACTCTTACATCGATGGTAAAACATCGTATTTTTTAAAGAAACCATCGATGTTTTCAAATTTTCGATGTTCGATGTCGTACTCTAATTAAAGCTAAGTGACCTACTCATATAGGTACAGATAGGTTACAAGGATCACTGTCTTTTACAATTTTTCGCCAGACCACCGCCGATCAAAGAAATATGAAAGGAAGACAGAGAAAGAAAAATCCTCTTAATGAGGCTAATCCAAGAGCGATTAGAGGTAAGTTATCTACTCATTATAAGTAGAGATGGGTTCACCCGGATCATTGTCCTGTATATTGTTTTACTCGGCCACAGGAGATTAAAGGAATGTAGGCTACCTAGCTGTATAAAGGCTACACGTGCTTTTTTGAACACTCTCCAGGCGTGACCTGTCATAGGCCCGCTGGCAAAGCACTACGCCCCGCAGCCAAAGCTCGACATCGGTCCTGGTATCAGAGTCAAAGGCGCACCCACAGTCCAGCAACCCAGAAAATCTCCCTCGGACGCCAGACCACCGCTCGTCGAATACGCAATTCCACGTCCCCACGCCCGGATTGAGTCCTCAAAGCCTAGACCAAATCCTCAAGATGGCTTTTACAGCTGAGGGTAAGGTTTCCGGAGACGGTTTGCAATTTGGAATTCCTACGGCGGTGCAGCCACCGTAGGGTACCATATGGGAGGGGTTTTGACGCTAGGGGTGTGCACAAAAATGGACTTACTAACAAGATTTGGCATTTTAGTACCCTGTAATTACCAGTTAAACTGGCCGGATGCCTTCATAGTACTACCAAGATTGAAGGACGTTTTTCGACGTGATTTTAGCAGACTCTCCCGTTACCTCAACCAGCTCTCAAGGCCAAATATCCTTCGCGTGATAGACCCCTAAGGACTTTCCTTGCAGGTCTTCGAGTTCGAATAGCGAGTTTCCTTTTCATAACCTGATGCGATATTTGAGAAATTTACGTCCTAATTTGGCACGGACTTGATTCTGGAAACTGCTTTGCATGAAGTTTCTCCTAAACACTTCTTGACCTATCTTGAACTCTGCAGCTTTTGAGCATATTTTATAGTTCTTTGTGCCCTGTTCGTTTGAATGGCTGAAGTTTTCTTGGACTTTGACCCGAATTAGCTGCACTTTGTCCACCCCCTTATCGCCATTGGCTCGGTCAAGGTACGTAGATTTTTCAGTAGTTTGAAGGACCTTGCATGATCCACCATTTGAATCCCAAAAAGCAGAGAAACCGGTCGCCTGATGAACTGAGCTTCGCAAAGAACTAGCAATGTGACTTAATTTCTCGTTCCACTTACTGTGTTCGTTGGAAAGGCATGCTCGGATTTACGGGAGAATGGATCTATTTACTCGCTCAAATGCGTTCGCTTGTGGGGAGTATACTGCGGTTCTATAATTTAGTAGAAGGGGCGGAGCGAAATTGTAATCCATTGTCGGTAACAATCGTTTCCGGAACTCCAAACATGTGAAATAGCTCAGTTTACACAAACTAACAGATTTGTTGCGACGAGGTCTTTTTAATGGGTTTCAGCAAGGGGTATTTTGAACAGTGGTCAAGAGCAATTATCATGCAAAGGCTGCCGTTTGTAGACCTAGGATAGGAACTAACAAGTTGATATGTATTCCTTCCCATGGTCGTTCTGTCTGAGACTGTTTTCCCATAGGTGGTCTTAAAATGATTTTCGGAGCCTTAATTTCTTTACACACGTCACATGAATTTATATAGTCTCGGACGTCGACAGTCATTGTTGGCCAATATAGGTGTCGTGTCGCAAGCATTCCGGATTCTTTCAAATGCCTCAACTCGTCATACTCAATTGAATCGACGTGTGGAGAGCTAAGGTCGACCCCCCCCCCGGGCCAGTCTCTTCTGTAGTTGTCAAACTGTCACAGTATATCCGTGACAATACATCAGTTACTACGTACAGGATTCGCTACCGATGTTCAAAAGTGGAGTCAAGACCCTGAAGCTTCAGAGTTCACCGAGCGATCCTACCGCTGAGGTCTTTTTGGGACATCGGACACTTCAAGCTCGCATGATCCGTCGCGATCTTTAACGGCATTAGTTCTATAAAAGGTCGCAATATTTGAATACTTAGTACTGCAGTCAAACACTATTTCTCAGTGACAGTGAGCTGAGTTTAACTTCTTGGAGATGCAAGCCATAGGTCTTTCGTTGTCATTATCATCCAGTTGCATCAGTAGTCCACCAATGCCTTGTTGACTGGCTTCACATATGAACGGCTTGGTGAAGTCCGAACTCACGAACACCGGAGCAGACATGAGCTTTTGCTTCAACTGCTCACGAGACGTTTTGGCTTCAGTGGTCCACTTAAACTGACTAGGATTTTTCAAAGTCTTAGTTATCGAAGCAGTCATGTCCTACGTTATAAGTGAGATCGGCCTTCTTGAAGCAATCCGCCACTCGAACCAGTACAGCCAGGTGAGAATAAAAGTCTTGAGACAGAACTAGTAGGTCATCCAAGTACACAGGACCTTGTCACGAAGATAGAATGAGATGACTTTATCCATTAGTCGGCACATAGTTTGAGGAGCGTTGCATAATCCGAACAGCATTACCGTGAAGTGATAGAGGGGATGGCCAGGCACTGTAAAAGCGGTCTTCTCTCGGGACTCTTGATCCAGCGGGATCTGCCAAAATGCGTCTTTCAGGTCCAAACTCGAAATGTATTTTGCCGGAGGATGTCGACCCAGAATTTCATCTATCTGTGGTAACGGATAGGCGTCTGTCTTGCTGACTGTGAATACCTTCCTGGCGTCAAAAGAAAGTCGAACGTTTCCTGGCTTCCTTACTAGAATGACTGGAAAGCTGCGACGACTCTTGCTTTCCTCTATCATACCCAGTGATACCATCCGCTCCAATTCAGCGTCCATCAAACCGTGTACTACCGGTGATATAAGATAAAAACGTTGTTTTATTGGAATTGCCTCCCAGTGTCGATCTTGTGGTTTATTAGTGACGTCTTGCCCAAGCATAGTGAGGCAAACGAAGGGAATAACTGATTGGCGGCTTCAAGACCTTTCAATTCTTGCTCCGAAAGAAGATGGCGGGCCGTGTCTGAGGCAGCTAACAGACCTGGTTTCATCCCCGCAATTACACCTTGGACATCTGGAGCCAACCCAAATAGACGCTAGAAGTCAATACCTAAGTACAGAGTGAGTCCCGTGACTATGTAAAAACGCAAGTTCTTGTTCTCACTACGGAAGGTTACATCCAGGTCCACATGACCATGGACGTTTGTCATGGCAACATTAGCCACTTCTACTTGCGTCCTGTACCGCTTCCATTAGACCTCCGCTTCCGACAACTTCTCAAGAGCTTCCCGGCCTAGGATACTGACAGTGGCTCCACTGTCTAGCAGTCCTGACACAGTTTGCCGGAGCAGGTGCCCTTCAGCATATGGCCGAAAGTCGCCTGGTACCGACACTGTGATGTGGACCCGTTTTTTCCTCTCAGATTTGACACGCTTGGTATGTTCGCGCCTCCGAACAGTCGATCTCTTTCTCGCTGGGTAAAAGTACATTTTTGTCACCGTTCAATTAGGGGAATCCATCACCGACGAGAAAATCCTATCACTTACGGCAAGGTAGTTGTTCCAGCGCTGGTGAAATGGTATCAGAGGATATTGAGCCGCCACACGGCCACTCGTTATCACAGAGGTTGATGGCCGTCTCCATATCTGATGTTGTGACTCAGGTACCTTTGCCCAGAATCACAACCATAATGCCGATACATCAATATATCGTCCAATACGAAAAATTTATGTATCATTAATTTGACCCTGAAAACGAAAAATCATTTCAATATAAATTTTCATTTAAATTCAAAAATTTCAAATGCATTTGTCTGTCATATTAAAATGCAATTTAGCATAAATTGCATTTCGTTATCAGTCATACACTCCACTCACACGGTATACCTACCTACATGCCGTGTAATCAGATATCTTTTTTGTCGTGCAAATTAAGTGCACATAAAATAATTTGCATATTCGCACGTACGATCTTTCATCGTCGTCAGAAACTAAAAAGTTACAAAAAATGAACGAAAAGCTCTTCCAAGCTTTTCATGGGTACTTGGGGTGCAATTCTCCCGATCCTCGGGGGTGTTGTTTTAAAATCCGTCAAGTAAAGACAAGATCGGGGAGTTTTTTCTTAAAACCGTAGAGCCTGAATTATAATTTCCAATTTAACAAAATTGATATTTATACATATATCGAAAAACCAGCGAATTATAAGTTCTAATTTAACAAAAATTGTTATTTCCGCATCGAGAATGCACAGTGCATTATAATTTCTAATTTATCCAAAATTGATATTTATATATCGAAAAGCAGCGAATTAAAAGTTCTAATTTATCAAATATTATATCAATTCCTATTATAAACAAAATATATTTTAATCTCAAAAACCAACTGAAGTGTAGCTATCATTTCTACCATCGAAAATTTTAATTCCTTTACTAAAGACGAGTTATGTGCTCTCTATCCCAGAGTACGGCACACAAGTTACATCATATTGGTGGCAGCGGTGTACCTACAGTGCCTTTAAAACCTTTAAATTATTAAAATCCTACGACAAAAAAATAACGACTGGTGTCAGTGTGGTTTTTTCCTTCTACTTCCTAATCAGTGCCAAATTAATTAAACTAGAATTAAAATACAAAAAAACAAACAGTTAAAAATACAAATAAAATAATAATAATAAAAAAAGAGCCCGGATACCCTAAAAAGGGTACTTAGAGGAAAAAAATTAGAATAATAAAAGTTGAAGCGCCATAGCGCTCAACGTGGGACTGTTGCGACGCTTCATCCCTGCCTCACCAAGACGTGGCAAAGAAGGAAGGAAGACATCTAGGCATATCATCACCATCATCATACCAACTTTTGTTTTTATCAACCGTCCAAACCAACCTTCTACGTGCTGAAGGCTCAATAAATATAAAGAAAACTAATCGAAGTCTCAAGAGCGAGACACGGGAAAGGAACTCAGTTCAATATTCTGGTGCCGAAACCCGGGAAATTTTCTCTTCAATCAACAGATTAAAGATACATTCATATGGCGTGTATAATAGTGCAAAGAGCCAAGCGCTAACAAACTAGAGGGAAAACAGACCATTCATTTAACCTTCTCTATCTAAAACTTTCCGTTTCGATTAGTTTAAGTGAAACTTTCTACATGGCCTGAGAATTTACAGCGTCTAACGGTGTTCACAACATTTCTTACAAAATGAAGGAAGAAGATAATAGCACGTTAATTCAGAAACGTGGTCGAGTCAAGGGTACTCTTACGCGTTTAAAAACCTTTGCAGATAATATTACATCTGTAAATGCTTTAGAGGAGATTACAGTTCAACTGTAAAAATTAGTAGAAAGTTGAAAGGAATTTTGCTCAATTGAAGATTGTTTACGTCTGATTGATCCAGAGGTTTCTGAAATAGAAGATATGGAACATAAATATTTCGACATAAAATCTTTACTCTTACGCGCTCAAAATGATCGAGAACATGCACATCAACAACATGCTGCCCCTAACAACGATTTAAATTCGACCATGAACCAATTATTGCTAACAAAACAGTCCATGTTTCAAGGCCTGGATCGATCTCAGAACAACTCTCAATTCCCTCGACTTCCCAAGTTAAATATTCCGTCTTTCGCTAGCGACTACAAGGAATGGCCTTCATTTAAGAAACTTTTTGATTCTTCTATTAACGCAAATGATTCACTTAGTGGATCTCAAAAGTTTCAGTACTCGAAAGGACACACTCCAGCAGCATTGATACGGCATTTATTATCGGTGTCTGACGCAGCTTACACTGAGGCATGGAATAAACTTACGGAACGATTTGATAAACCATCCCATATAGCCACTTCTTTTATCAAAACATTTCTGGATCAATCCACGGTAGCTACTGTCACTGCAAAATCGTTGCGATACGCTTGATGAGGTCATTCGCGGCTTAAGGCCACCAAAAATTAATGGGTTGTGTGATGAAATAACAAATTAGAACATTTTTTAGCTTTTGCTATATACCGGAGAATCCCAAAAAATTCTTTCTTGAACAAAATTAAGTTTAACCCGGTAAAAAGTCCAAAAGAGTAATCTTTTTATTTATTTTTCCTCCTGAGCTCGTATAGGAGTGTTTTTTCCTCATATAATTCACACCCAGAATTTATTCTGAGTTTATATGAGAAGAGATCAGTTTGATCTATTTTCAAGCGTCTGCAGCAGGCAGAAAACCAAGCTGCACCGATGAGTGGAAGGTTTTCTGCTGACACGAAACACTTCTTCTTCTTCCTTTTTCTTCTTTATTTTTCAGCCCACTGCATGGCGCATACAGCTTCGAATCGCTTCAAATGAATCTGCTTCTTTAAAAAAAATTTTACATTTTTTTTTAATAAATAAGGAAATTGTTTTTTCTATTTTTCTCAAACTTTTCATTTCTTTCTTCTTTTTTTCATTTTTTCATTTGTTTTTCAAATCACCCAATTTCGCTATTTGGGACCTGTTGATGAGTCAAACCAAGACTTGAAACTTGTCACCAAAAATTAATGAGTTGTGTGATGAAATAACAAATTACAACATTTTTTAGCTTTTGCTATATACCGGAGAACCCCAAAAATTCTTTCTTGAACATTATTTAGGTGTCAATACTGAAAAACGTGATCCTTGGCTCATACATATAGCCTTATCGAAACTTCATTTGGAAACGAGAGAGCTATGGTCGCAGGAAACATCTGAAAAGAATTTTCCAATAATGGTCGGTGGGAAAAAATCGTCGCAAACAGTAAAAACACTCCACAGTTCAGTGTTAACAAAGCAAGAAACGTGTCCCAAGTGCTCAAGAAATTATTTAATCTATCGTTGCCCCGAGTTTAAGGCTACTGCCCTGCAGGACCGCAAATCATTTGTTGTTTCTAAGTCGCTCTGCTTTCGATGTTTGGGTTGTAACCATTCAGTCAAGAATTGTTGGTCAAAGATACGTTGTCAGCAGTGTAAGGGTAACCACCATTTGTTGCTACACAGCTCAAGTTTCAAATTGTGCCAGAAACCAACGTCAATCAATTCCACAGTTGTGAATGATTCCTCTGGCAACTTCAAATCTTCCCTCAACATTGATACTCCTATCAACTACTTTGCAATCAACCCAATCTCTCCAATCAACTCAAATTCTCTAATCAACGTAGAAAGCATCTGAACACCACCAGATTGTAACCTTAGAATAAATCTCGGTTCATTCAAGGAATCATCAACTGCCTCTGTGTCACCACCGCAGGATTCTCAGCTGGCATCTTTTGCGACTTATGCAGACAAGCTGTCAAGTAATTGTAATAACACATCAGCAATTGCTCTTTTGCCCTCAGCTGTTTGTTACGTTAGAGATGCTAAAGGGAATTATCAAACCGTCGATTAATCAAATTTCTCTTATTTCCCAATCATGCGCAGATCGGTTGGGATTGAGAAAAGGAGGCGCAAGATTATCGCTTAGTGGGCTTGTTGTGAATAGAAGATCAATCAATTCTTGTTGTCAAAATAAATAAATCAATTAATCTGTGTGAAACAAGAATTGGTTGACATCGCTTCTTGACTGGGTCATTGTTGTGTGGCGAAAAGCAAGATCTTACACAATAAATGCAAACAGGTCTTGCCCAAACGGTGGCACTGTTAAAAGTTGCAGTGTATCGCATTTCATAACAAACTCAGAATTATTGGGTTTGTTGTGAAAGCGTGTTACTGCGGAATATGCAGGTGACTTCCGGCTAGTCACAGCGGTGACCTGGTTCAGCAAATAAAAAATAAAGAAAAAACAGAAGAATGCGCGGTGACATGGTGGCTGAAAATGCTTGAAGAAGTCAGTCTTTTTGGATTCGGCGAGAGATTAAATTATGGTTATGATACACGAGATATAAATGTATAATTGATAGAGATCAAATTATAGTTATTATACACGGGATATAAATATATAATTGATAGATATGTATACGTGAATAAAGTTGAAAATGATTAAGTGAAGTGTTCTTTTACTGTGTGTTACATCTGCTCAACTAGCCCCGATACTTAGTGATAGCAGCATCCACTCGGAGATCACAACATTATTTGGCGCAGCTGGTAGGATTGAATAGTGTGGACAAGAAACCCCAATCCTTAAACCCGGAGTTGAGTCTGACCTTGGGGTGCTATTCAATCTGCCTAGAGACTGATCTTCAACGAGGGATCCAATGGAGACTATAGAGAGAGTAGCAAGAAAAAACACCAATTAATTCAAGTTCAAAATTTTATTCTTCCCGTACATCTTACTGGAGTAAAGCGTATGCAGAAAGACTTTTAACAGAGGAAACATCAAAACAAAACAAAAAGTAAGTGGATGCGGTCTTATATGAAATTGGATTCAAGCAGGAGGTTTGGAAGAAAAAATTTATTACAAACAAAATTTTATTGCAAACGACTAATAACACAGAAATGGGAATAATATTTAATCTGTTAAAATTTAGCCTAGTGAATTATATATTTTAGTAAGTTTCCAGAAAACAAAAAAGTGGAAAAACATTAAATTTTAATTATAAAAAGAAATGGGGAGAAAATTTAGAGAAATTTACTTTTGTAGTCGCATTACAAAAAATTATGTTTAACATTTTTTTATGTGCTTTTGTTTGGTTTGGTTTTGATGAGCGTAAAGGTGTTAAATTACAGTGTTTTTTTTTTCTTCGTGTTATTTCGCATATACATAATATGTATGTATTTTTTTTTGTTGCCTTATGAATCACGCACAGTAGTAAAAATTGATAGTTGTATAAATTACATAAGAAAATATTGCGTAACTTAAAAAAAAAAAAAAGCGTTCTGCTAATACTGAAACCGTGAAGAAAGGTCTCTATAAAACCATTTAAAATATAAAAAAATATATATATACACGTACTTGCCATTCAATTATTACACGAAGTGAACGTTATGTGGAATCCATCTCGTACAGAGTACGTCTTTGTTATGCTATATACTTTGGGTCTAGTTCTTATTCTCTCTGTCACAAACGATAAAGTACCTAATTATTCACCCTAGTAATCTGACGTATACACGATTTGCTTCACCTGGTTATACAAATACCGCATAATGAGCCGAAAAAAGACTTTTATCCAGCCAATAGGAAATTTTTGGTGATTTCAATCTCACTCTTAAATATGTGCATATTCTATCTAATTAGAAAATAAAGTGAAAACTATTAACTTTTGGCCTTTATTCTTAATATCCCTAAATTTTTGCAGAATTACGAGTGTTGTTCAGCTTTGTGGTTGAATATATTTTCTCCCGTTACCTTTAACCCCCTGAATTAAGTACCACATACATGGGACAGCGATACATACAGCCCAGACGAAAAGGCCAAACTACTACACATTTAAATATTAACTATCCCAAATTCCAATATAAAATTTATATTAACTCCAGTTTTCTCTCCAAGATTAAAAGTAGTAAAGTACTGTTATCACGATAAACGTGTAAATTAAAGCACGTAGAATTGTAGGACGGTTTGATAATCACCACTGAAGAATAATAAAAAAAAAACAAAAAAAATATACTTAAATACGCTAATATACAATAGTATACTTAACCCTTAATGTGGAATGTTAAACAATACATCAAATGAACCGGAAGCTAGTTCGACTCCCCTTGATTTCAAGCCGAAACGAGAATTCCCGTTTTTCGTCTTAAGCTCAGCTCAAAAGCGATATTGGAAAAAGATAAACTCCTTCTCTTTTGACAACACCAGTCCAAACCATAGTTCAGATAGTTCAGAGGATACAGACACAATACCGACCGAAAAAGGTGCCAGTGGAATCTCCCAAAGTCATACCGAAATTCCTATGCCATTGAGATCAGGTCGAGTATATCACAGACGAACTAAATCCCTATCAGAATTGGGAAAAGACGGTGAAAAACAGGGTGACCATTACAGTTCTGAAGAATTACGGGAACAACCGGAGGCAATACCACAAGACGCAAACATGGCAAATGTTGATATTTCAAAAGTGATCCAGTTAATCTTCAATAGTATACCTGTTTTAACTGGAGAAATAGGCCCAAGCCTCGCACCAGAGGTAACGGTGTTCACCAATTGTTACAAATATGTAATGAATTGCTTAACTGCCGAAGAAATTCCTATCTTTTTAACTCTACTTCCCACACGTTTTAGGGGTAGAGCAGCTACTTCCTTAGAGGGAACACAGTTCGAGAATTTCAGTGAGTTAGAAACCAAGATTCATAGCAAACTGGTGAACACAAAAAGCTATGTAGCCTTGGTAAATGAACTTCGAGTACTATATCAGATGCCCGGCGAAACATTGACAGATTTCGCAAATAAAGTCCATGCGTTATACAAAAGCTGTCTATCCCAAATTTCTCAACGATATAATGGTGAAGCCGCTACAGCAGTACAAACTGAGTTAAAAGAGACTGCGATTTATGTATTCAAAACAGGGATAATAAATCCCACCCATAAAATGTTTCTGTTACAAGACACAAGTAATGAGTTGACCTCTGTACTTGAAAAGGCTCAAAAATTAGAGGAAGCTGAAAGACAGGCAATGTCAATAGTTCATAATCCCTTAGGCATGAATGAGTTTAATGAATCCAATAGCTGCAAGCGGCTATTCAATGTTTCCTAACCCATCCCACAAAATGTCGAGTTCTTTCATTGAACCACAACCAAGAAATCAATATCAAGTGAGGCAGGGAAATCCAGCTCCCAGCCGGTTTGAGAATAACAGTCGATATCCGAATGTAAGGTGCAGCTTCTGCAATAGAACCAATCACACATTCGCGGAATGCTTTGAAAGAAAAAAGTCAGGGTTTTGCACAAATTGCCAAAACTATGGACACGTCGTGCAGAATTGCAGGAGAAAACCCTTTAACCAACGACCTCAAGTAAATTCGATGCAATTCAATGAAAAAGCGAATTCACAGGTAGTAACTACGGCAAACACTCCAGATAGATGTGAGTTTTGTCAGAGAAAAGGGCACACGTTAAATAATTGCCGAGCGAAACAAGAGTGGGAGAGTAAAATTCGGAAACAAACAAATAACCGGTCGGAAAACTAAAAATAGGCTTGCGTCGACACCGCGGAAGCCTAAAAGACGTTGAAGAAAAATGGTGTCAGCCCGCCCAAAATCCTAAGTGTTCAGTAAAATTGCCGTTGGATATAGCAGCTAGATCCACGGTCGAACTCTTAGTCGACACAGGCGCTGACGTTAGCCTTTTAAAAAAATCTACGTTGCGATCGAACACTCCTATCAACGAAAGGAATAAAACAACCTCAATTGTGCCTTCGGGGAAGGCGCGACGACAGGAACATGTGAGGGAAAATTCTTACTAAGGAATCCACAGACATGCGAATTCCATGTGGGCTATAACTTCTTGTCAAAGACTTGCAATGTTAAGTGCTCCAAAGGAACACTAGAATTTCCAACAACGGACACGAACAGGATGCCATTCTCAATACCACTCAGTTCTCACGCTCGTTTAGAGAAATTGAAGCGAAATAGTAGTTTCCATAGGGGTTCTGACTGCGTTAGACCGATCATAAGTCAGGAAGAAGAACCTGGCAAAAAATCGCTTACACAAAATACAGCGCCACTAAAAGAGATGAAGTTACTGAATCAGGTAACTAAGGGATGTTTTTCCAAACCGAGCGAAAACATACAAGCCAATCGAAAGCGACTCGTAAGGTTTGAGACTAAGAAAGCAATCCACATACCTGCACGTTCAGAACAACTGGTAAAAATCCCCACAAAAATTGATGGTGAATTTGTGTGCTTCTCAAAAGAATTGCAACCAGGTATCTTTATAGGAAACTGTCTGACAAAGTCTGTAGATAAGGAAATAACTGTTGCTCTACTTAATGTTAATGAAAGTGAACAAAGTTTAGATGTTATAGATATGGAAATAAAACCAATCTTAGATTACGACATTATTGCTTTAAAAGATTTTAGCGCGAAAACTATAACGCGTGAGCTTGCAAAGCCGCCACAACAAGAAGGCAATAAGCGCATAAAAGCAATTGAACAAAGTAAAGTTAATGCGAGAATTAAAGCTGGTGCGTTCTGCATAAGCAATACGAATGAACACACGGCGAAGGAGCGAATTAAAATTTTGGAGGAGAAAATTTTATGGGATGATACCCTGAACAAGGAAGAAATAAAAGCGGTGCTTGATATATGCCATGAGTACCAGGAGATAAATTAACCTGTACTAATTCTATTAAACATGAAATCCCTATTCTAGAAGATCATTCGCCTATTACTCAGAAGATGTACAAACTACCAGAGGTACAAAAAAACATAATACGAGACCAGGTGGAGGAAATGTTAAGAAATGACGTTGTAACTCCAAGCACAATTCCATGGAATTCACCCCTCCTTGTTGTTCCCAAGAAAGAAGGAGTAAATGGGGAAAAGCAATGGCGTGTTGTTGTCGATTTCCGGAAGTTGAATTCTATTACAATAGGAGATGCATTCCCACTTCCTAGGATCGAAGATATATTCGACCAACTGGGGCACTCCCGATATTTTACTACCTTAGATCTGGCTGGTGGATATCATCAAGTCTTAGTAGAGGAAAAGGATCAATCTAAAACAGCCTTTAGTACTCCACATGGACATTTTGAATTCAAACGAATGCCGTTTGGACTTAAAAGGGCGCCAGCAACATTTCAACGCTTGATGAACCATGTCTTAACTGGGCTCCAAGGTTTCAAGTGTTTCGTGTACCTAGACGACATTGTCATATACGGAAGAAATCTTTTAGACCACAACAACAAGCTCCGACAGGTATTAGAAAGATTGAAATTGAACAATCTAAAACTGAAAATAGAAAAATGTAATTTCCTAAGAAAAGAAGTGATCTACTTAGGACATAAATGCTCGAGTAAAGAGGCTCTACCAGACCCCTCTAAAGTGAGTTGCATAAAAGACTTTCCAAGGCCGAAAACAGTGAGACAAGTCCAGTCGTTCCTGGGATTAGCAAATTATTACCGAAAGTTTATACCCAATTTCTATAAAATTGCAGAGCCACTTAATAAACTCTTTCGTAAAAATAGTTCCTTCAAATGGTCCGAGGAGTGCGAAAAGGCCTTTACAGAACTAAAAAAGGCATTAATTACTCCACCTTTATTAATATACCCAGACTTTGACAAACCATTTATGTTAACCACAGGTGCTAGTGGTGCTGTTTTATCTCAGGGTGAGATTGGCTAGGACCAACCTATTGCATACGCAAGTAGGACATTGAATAAAGCGGAACGGAATTATTTCACCACAGAAAAAGAGCTATTAGCAATAGTTTGGGCAACAAGAAACTTTCGATGCTATTTATATGGACGAAAATTTACAATCTATACAGATCACAAGCCGCTTAAAGGAATCTTTAATACTAAAGATCCGACCTACCGACTAATCCGATTCCATCATAAGCTCTCAGAGTATGAGTATAATATCGAATATAAACCGGGGAGATACAATAAGAACGCAGATGCATTAAGCAGAATACCCAGCGATAATAGTGAGCAACCTGTGAACAACAACGTTATTAAAGGAACAAATGATAGAGATAGCGCGTATAACGAAACCGAAGAACTTATAACACTAAAATAATTACAAGCGCGCAAGTCCATCGTGGAATAGGCTCGGAGACTAGTGAAAAAGACAAGAAATTATGTTTCGCAGTAACTAGATCTAGGTCTAAAGCTAATAATAATGTAACCCAAATTGAAGATATACTTCCCACAACCCCTAAAAAGGAAACTGTGAATGAACGAGACTCCGAAACTAATTCCATTAGTTCAACAGAGTCGATAGAAGAAGAAAATGTGCAAATTTTAGGTAACCGGAATGATATTGATACCATTCTTCGTGATTACCATAATGCACCACTAGGAGGACATCTGAGAATTTATAAAACATATAAACGTATAAGAAAAAGCTACAAATGGAAAGGTATGTTAAGGGATATTCATAAGTTTATTAAGCAATGTGTTAAATGTAGTAGGAATAAACATAGTAAAAATACAAAAATGCCTATGGTAATTAGTTCTGTCGCCGAGAAACCCTTTGACAAAGTATATATCGATATTGTAGGTCCTTTGCCAGAAACTCAGAATGGCCATAAATACATTCTCACACTTTTGGATGACACAACCCGAATATTTGACTGCGTGCGACTGCTAAACGGAGAAGCATCTACTGTAGCCAACGGATTCTACAAGCTGATGTTGAAATATAAGATCCCAAAAGCAGTAGTTACCGATCAGGGTGCAAACTTTACTAGCGATCTATTCAAGCGGCTATGCAGGCTATTTAGGGTTAGGTAACTTCAGACAACTGCATATCATCCTCAGGCAAACGGAGCACTGGAAAGAGTCCACGGGCCTTTGATTGAATACTTAAAAAACATAGTGGATGAAAACATTACAGAGTGGGACCAATGGCTTGAAGAAGCAGTCCATGTACGTAACCATGCACCACATGTTGGGGGTAAGCATACTCCAATGGAAGCGCTATGGGGTTTCTATGACCCACCCCCTAATAATCTCAAAAGGAACCCCGAACCTCTATACAATTACGATGATTACGTGTGCCAGAGGAAAAGGAGAATGCAAGTGCTCCACCAAAAGGTTAGGGAAGAACTACTTAAGAGCAAAGTAAATTCCAAACAATAATACAACAGGAATGCAAAAATAGTTAAATTTCATGTAGGTGACCAAGTTCTGCTAAGAAATCCCAGTAAAAAACACAAACTATCGCCAAACTGGACAGGACCGTATGAAATCAAAAGAATAGATAGCGAAGTAAACTGTACCCTGCAAATTGGGCGAAAATTAAGAAGAGTCCACAATAATAGACTAAAATTATTTTAGCCTAAACAAACAAACAAACAAAAATATTGATACTGAGGACCGTTAACTAAAATTATTATTGTCTACAGATGATGCTGCTGTGGTTATGCATAATCATACTGATATCTGGAATAACCGCACAAGTGGACGTGACCTCACTCCAGCCCACTGGCGTGGTATTCGAACCTCTGACACCAACATACCTATATTCCTAAACTTGGACCATTTACACGCAAATTCGGATGATTCAAAAAACCGAAGCCTTGGGATTCATCGAAAAGTGCGAGACAACAATGAAAGATCTTTGCAAACCGCTAGAAACCGTTGTAGAAGTAGAATCGTGTCGTGTCTGGGACGAAGAATTAACCAAGCAAGTAAGAAAGATTAGAAATAGTTTATGGGACATAAACTTGTATATGCAAATCAGGGAAAAGCGAGCTTTAGCTGACATAGTAGGTAGGGCCAGTAAATTTCTGTTTGGAACTATGGACGATAGGGACGCTCAGGAGATATATACCAAGTTAGATAATTTAGACAAACAAAGCTCCGAAAATGTTCATTTAATGGAAAAGCAAATAAGTATTGAGAAATCTAATTTCAATGAAGTCCATCATGCTTTCGCGAATCTAACCATAGAACAAGAAAATTTAGGGGAATGATTTAATAAACTGGTGGATAGTTTTATAAATTACACCAAAATAACGAAAACTGAAATAAGAAATGTGCACATTAAGACAGACATCAATGCAATGCTAATCTACATATTACACCAACTTCAACAAATATACCAAAGAATAACAAATGAATTTACAATAATAAATGCTTTACACCAACACACACTGCATCCCCTCATATTATCGGCAAGAGATATAGCGGAAACATACACAGAGATAAGTCAAAAAGGGCTGACCAATATCCTCGTAGACTTTAAAATTATGAATCAAATAGTCCAGACTGACTCCATACAGTTGAAAAATAAGCAATTTATTAGGATACTTCTACCACTCCCCGAAAACATTATGTATACCCTTAATAACATCTACATACTTCCCACTTCCATTACAACCGAAACGTCGGCAATTCTTGAAATTGAATCGGATTACTTCCTAAATAACACCTAAGCTCATCAATATATAGAAATGTCAGATAGAGACTTCAAAGAGCACTGTAAAAAATCCACCTCCACCAAGGGTGCCCAACACATCTGTTTCCAGTCACAACCCAAAAGATTAACAGTCAACAGATCAAACTGTATTGCGAACCTGTTCAATAATCCCTTATCTGAACCGGCCATTTGTGGACACAGAATCATAGGGAACACCCCTAATGTACTTACAAAAATGGTAAGGCAGAAAACTTGGTTGTTTGTATTCCCTCAAACAAGTATATTGCTTACGAATTGCAGCAATCACTTTGGCCACAGAACGCTGAACGGAACTGGAATTTTTTCTCTCAAACAACCCTGTACTTACACTCTAGAGGAACACGACATACCATTCGAAACTAGTTTCAGCCACTACTCGGTGATACACCAACCCGATCCTTTTAACGTACCTAAAATATTGATAGACCCCGATCTCTATCAAAAACAAGATGCCAAAAGTAATGTGAGGTTAAAAGTAAATACCCACGGAAATCATAATTTAGCACTTTTTAAGAAAGTCAAGATTTACAAGATTTGGAAAAGGAAATAGATCTGGTGAAGACAAGAAGGGAAAGACAGAGAGTGCAAATCCAAACGCACACCAATACTGGAATAATCGCAATTCTTGTCACAATCATTCTCGGATGCATAATCCTAAAATGCTTACGACGATTGAAGAGGGAAGAACCCACTTTAGCGCGATCCAATCTCATAATCTTACACCCTACTTCTCAAGGTAAAGGTAAAGCCCCGAACGAAACAATAAGATCAACTAAATTGCCTGAAATAAAAACGGCAGATGTACCCACAAAGATAGAACCAATCCCAACACCCATAGAACTTCCTACCGTAAAATCGCCCAAATGTTCTGTGAATACAAATCAAATAAAGCCAATCGTATATGAGGTTTAATAACTGGATCCAAAGAAATTATAAAAAAAAATAAATAATTACGTAGGATAAGTATATGTATGTATACATATATGTATAAGCTGTAGCAAACAAACATTCATTCTAGACCTTACTTCTCGCGCTGCCTACAAAAACTAAAAATAAATGAAGTATGTACATATATGACATAAAAATGAGACAACAAAGAAAAGTAGATAAAATATACTTCTTATGTACGTATATTATGTTAGTTGATAGTTGATGTAAACAAAGAAAAAAAAAACAAAAAATAGTGTTGCATTAAATTACCTTTATTTGTATATTTATTAAAAAAAAAAAAAAAAAAAAAAAAATAGTATGCATATGTCTGTTTTATCGATAATAAAACAAAAATATATATATATATATATATATTAACTTAGAGAAGTTTAGTTACTGTTTTACTTAACAACAGCAATATGTATGTTTAATTTTGTTCTGAAAAAGAAAATGTTTAAAAAACAAAGGGACTTATGAAAATATTATTAGGATTGTAATTGTGTTACGTAATAATTATAATGTTACTTAGCCTTTAATTTGTTAATTTAAAGTAGGTATACATACTTATACACTTAGCCTTAAGTCTTTCGTTTCTGAAAAATATTTAAAAAAAAAAAAACAAAAGCGGTTTCATACTTCCACGTCATCTCGTTAACTCCTCGATTCCGACTTCATAAACGGGGAGGAATGTTGTGAATAGAAGATCAATCAATTCATGTTATCAAAATAAATAAATCAATTAATCTGTGTGAAACAAGAATTGGTTGACATCGCTTCTTGACTGGGTCATTGTTGTGTGGCGAAAAGCAAGATCTTACACAATAAATGCAAACAGGTCTTGCCCAAACGGTGGCACTGTTAAAAGTTGCAGTGTATCGCATTTCATAACAAACTCAGAATTATTGGGTTTGTTGTGAAAGCGTGTTACTGCGGAATATGCAGGTGTTCTGAAAAAGAAAATGTTCAAAAAACAAAGGGACTTATGAAAATATTATTAGGATTGTAATTGTGTTACGTAACAATTATAATGTTACTTAGCCTTTAATTTGTTAATTTAAAGTAGGTATACATACTTATACACTTAGCCTTAAGTCTTTCGTTTCTGAAAAATATTTAAAAAAAAAACAAAAGGTTTAATTAGTAACCAAAGACTGCCTTCAGTAATAGCGGTTTCATACTTCCACGTCATCTCGTTAACTCCTCGATTCCGACTTCATAAACGGGGAGGAATGTTGTGAATAGAAGATCAATCAATTCATGTTGTCAAAATAAATAAATCAATTAATCTGTGTGAAACAAGAATTGGTTGACATCGCTTCTTGACTGGGTCATTGTTGTGTGGCGAAAAGCAAGATCTTACACAATAAATGCAAACAGGTCTTGCCCAAACGGTGGCACTGTTAAAAGTTGCAGTGTATCGCATTTCATAACAAACTCAGAATTATTGGGTTTGTTGTGAAAGCGTGTTACTGCGGAATATGCAGGTGACTTCCGGCTAGTCACAGCGGTGACCTGGTTCAGCAAATAAAAAATAAAGAAAAAACAGAAGAATGCGCGGTGACATGGTGGCTGAAAATGCTTGAAGAAGTCAGTCTTTTTGGATTCGGCGAGAGATTAAATTATGGTTATGATACACGAGATATAAATGTATAATTGATAGAGATCAAATTATAGTTATTATACACGGGATATAAATATATAATTGATAGCTATGTATACGTGAATAAAGTTGAAAATGATTAAGTGAAGTGTTCTTTTACTGTGGGTTACATCTGCTCAACTAGCCCCGATACTTAGTGATAGCAGCATCCACTCGGAGATCACAACAGGGTATCCTCTACCAACGTTGGAATTACCAACGGAAAGATTCATCTAAATCTCTTCCCAGCTGCCAAAACTCTCGACTAATTGAAATAATGGCATTCATAATAAGCAATTTGTCATCCTACATTCCATCTAAACTAATAGAAACGATTGAATATGTCAATATTAAGGAATTAGATCTAGCAGATCCTAGTTTTCACCAGCCCTCACCCATTCACATACTGCTAGGGGCTGACAAATTCTTCGAAGTACTTAGAGGAGGAAAGTTATACAATGACATGGGAGTTCTTATTGCTCAAGAGACATTTTTTGGCTGTGTAATAACTGGTGCACTTGCAAGGGAATCATTAGTGCATAGCATGAACACGACAGTTTTCACCAACCTTGATAAAACTTTGCAACAGTTTTGGACCATAGAGGAGCTACCTACTTCAACTGTCACCATTAGTGAAGAAGAAGCACTGGCTGAGACTCAGTTTGAAGCAACATTCTGTCGTGAAGAAAGTGGCCGATATGTAGTTTCAATTTCATTCAAGAAAAACAAGCAGCACCTTGGTAACTGTCTACAAAATGCAATTGCTCGTTTACGATCAGTAGAGCGACGCTTTTCTAGAGATTCTGACTACAAACAAGCATATATATCATTTATGCGTGAATATGAACAACTGGGACATATGGAGCCTGGACCTACTAAGGAAATGTCAAGGGAAGCAGATAAATTCTTTTACCTTCCCCATCACGCCGTGTTCAAAACGGGACCGATTACCAAAATGCGGGTAGTCTTCGATGGATCCTGCAAAACTAGCTCTGCAATATCGCTTAACCAAACGTTAATGGTGGGCCCCACAATCCAGCGGGATCTGACACCTATCCTGATAAGTTTTCGTAAACATAGGGTAGCATTGTCAGCTGATGTAGAAAAAATGTATCGCCAGGTACTAGTAGATCAAGAAGGTAGGAATTACCAACGAATTCTCTGACGAGAAGATCCTTCAAAACCTATATGTCACTTCAGACTAATCACAGTTACCTACGGTACCTCATCTGCACCATTTTTAACAACACGAGTATTGCATCAAATTGGCGAAGAAGCTAAGAAAATTTCACCTGATGTAGCAACTATAATTCAAAATGATTTTTACGTCGACGATCTTCTCTCGGGAGCAGATACCATTGAGAGCGCAATTTTATTACAATGGCAGCTAACTGAAGTTCTAAGTGCGAGTGAATTTCCCCTAGTGAAATGGCGATCAAATATGTCATCTTATACAACAAATATTGATTCGCTGGCGACTGATGATCACCCTGGCATAGCCAAGGTGCTTGGTATTCAATGGGCCCCAGCAGACGATGTCTTCTTATTCAACATATCTACAGATTTTCCCAAAGCTGATACAAAACAAAAAATCCTTTTAGAGGCAATTAGGATATTCAATCCCATGGGCTGGCTTTCTCCAATAACAATGAACCTCAAAATTATGGCTACTTAAACGATATTGGGATGAGGTTTTACCCAATAACATAACACTAAAGTGGGAAAGGTTAAGCGAAAATTTATCAACAATCACTCAGATAAGAATACCACGACAAATTTACTCGTCTATACATTTGATGGAGTTGAATAGTTTTGCTGACGCATCAGAGCTTGCATGCGCAGCAGTTATTTATTCTCGAAGCAAGAATGAGGATGGTAAATCCATCATTAGACTAGTTGCGGCCAAGACCCTTAAAACAAATCTCAATTCCAACATTGGAGTTATGTGCTGCTCTTTTACTCGTTCGTTTGTTTAGAAATGTCATACAACCGCTTACTCTTAATGAGGTCAAACTTTATGCACAGACCGACCCCTCTGTTGTTCTAGCTTGGCTGTCAGATGTACCACGAAGATGGAAATCATATATAGCTATCAGGACTTCAGAAATCTTAGAAATGCTTTCTAATACGTGCTGGAGACATGTATCATCTCGAGACAACCCGGCTGATTATGCTTCTCATGGAATCATGCCAGCAGAATTAGTGGAACATATATTATAGTGGCAAGGACTGCACTGGTTGACTATACAACAAGATAAATGGCCCTGTAAGCCAAGGTCAGTTTCCGCAACCGAAGTACGAAAGGAAGAACGCAAGTTGGGAATTTATTCACATTTCCAAGAGCTGTCAAACGTTACTCTTACAGAACTACCGTCCAAGTATTCTTCCTATCGCAAGTTAGTACGTGTGCTAGCATATTGTCTCCGCTTCATTTCGAACACAAGAAAATTGTCATCGGACAGAGACCTTTTTATCTTATCTACAAACGAAATAAATCGAGCAAAAACCACTTGCATCAAATGGATGCAAGAAACTGCATACTCCAGGGAAGTAAATGAGCTCAAGGCTAATTGACTGATACCGAGAAGGAGCACGCTCAACAAATTATACCCCTTTCTAGATAAAGAAGAAATCTTACGTGTCGGCGGAAGACTTCAAAATTCAGATTATTGCTTTGACGCTCAGCATCCTATCATCCTACCCAAGGATCACCCCATAACAAAGCTTATTATATTAGATCTTCACAGAACATATCTGCACCCAGGACCATCCTCACTCATAAGCATCACTCGCCAACGTTATTGGATCCCATCAGTAATGAATATGGTGAGAAGGATATGTCGAGACTGCCTTACCTGGTTTAGAAGACAGGCTTCTAGAAAACCAACACTGCTGATGAAAAACCGTCCCAGGCCTCGAGTGAAAATTTCACGTCCTTTTCTCAAGTCGATGTAGATTATGCAGGTCCACTAATACTGAGCACTAGAACAGGTCGAGGTTCAAGGACGATGAAGGGATATATCGCTCTGGTTGTATGTTTCGCAACCAAGGCTCTGCACCTCGAAGCAGTTACTTCTCTCAGTAGTGAAGCTTTCATTGCAGCACTTCAGCGATTTCTATCTCGTCGTGGTGTGCCTAAAGATATTTACAGTGACAATGGCACAAATTTTGTGGGTGTCAAACGACATCTGAACGACTTAAATAAGTTTGCGATATCAGTAGACAAAGATCAACTAATCTCTGCCCTCATTTTAGAGCAAAATATAGTCTGGCATTTCATACCTCTTGGAGCTCCAAAATTAGGTGGACTTTGGGAAGCTGGCGTTCGTTCCTTAAAGGTCATCTGAGAAGAGTTGTTGGGGAAACGCTGTTGGGAGTTGAAGAGCTGACAACCATGGTCACACAAATTGAAGCTGATTTAAATTCACAGCCGCTCTATGCTTCATCAAGTGATCCTGATGATTTCAATACCTTGACTCCTGCGCATTTCTTAATTGGACAGGCCCTGACAAGTCTACCTCAAAGGGAGCATTCAGAACAACCAATCTCTTAACCACGTCGATGGCAGCTGATACAAGCCATGGTGCAAGGTTTCTGGAAGAGATGGAGACTGGACTATCTATCTACACTTCAAGAGTGTCAAAAGTGGACTACAAAAAATGCATCTCTGAAACATGGCGACTTAGTCGTTCTTCGCGAAGACAATATTCCACCTACAAAATGGGATCTGGGCAGAATAATTCACACTCATCCGGGTAAAGACAACTTGGTGCGCGTCGTGTCCGTCAAAACAATGAATAAGATTTTTAGAAGAAAAACCAACCGGACATGCAAGCTACCAGTCGGTTAAGAAACAAATTTCTTAACGGCGGGGAGAATCTTTAGGCCATTTGTACTTTAGTTAACTGAAATCATGTAATCACAATTGCTTTTAGATTTGTTAATTTTCTCTGTAGACTAGTAAGCTGTGAGATAGGAACATAAATTTGTCATTCAGTTGTTAGCAAGTTTTGTTTTTATCAAACGTCCAAAACCAAAATTCTACGTGCTGAAGGCTCAATAAATATAAAGAAAACTAATCGAAGTCTCTAGAGCGAGACACGGGAAAGGAGCTCAGTTCAACACATACAGAATTTAGTTCCATTTTTTTTTTTTGTAAATAACTCCGTCACGAAGCAACCTCAGCGGTAAGACTACGTGAGCTTGCTGGTCAGAGGACTTCGGAAAGATTCCCTGCGATCAGAAGGAAGATCTTGGTCGGAGCGAGTGGTCTCTAAACACAATTAGCATATATAAGTTAATTTTTTTTTCTAAAAAAAAAAAACATATATATGTTAACCTATAAAACTAAAATAAATATTTACAAGTTGGGCAGTACCAAACTTTACGACGACAGCGGCACTAACCTTCAACAGCAAATCCGATTACTGATTACTACAAGCTCTCTCGTCTGTCTTCTCTGTCTGTCACTTGACGCTTTAGAAAGTGGTCACGCCAAGAAAACGTGTGCTAGTTACGTATCCCAATTAACAAAATCTTACTGAACTAAAGACAATCCGTGTCCTTATTTTCCATCCATCATTCTGACGGTTAACGAAAATATGTCAGTGAATGAAGAGTCATGCAACGAAAAACTACAATGAGTAACTACGTAAGTGAAGCGAATATTGAATACGAGAATGAAAATGAGACAAAGTTAAAAAAAAGGAAATAAACTTCGGAAGTCAACTAACGAGCAATGAGGGTGATCTATTATTGGATTTTTTAAATAAGGATAGCGACACTTTTGCAAAAACTTCATCTGAGCTAAGAACCGCGAAACATTTTTCTGTGACTTTTAAACTTTCCAGTACGAAACCCATTTGTCAACGACCCTATAGATTGGCATATAACCAACGAGAAATCATGCAAAAGATTATACAAGATCTCTTAAATTGCAGAATAATTAGGGCTTCGAATGCAGCATATGCTTCACCGATTTTGTTAGTAATGAAGAAAATAGGCTATTACAGGTTCTGCAGTGACTACCGTGCCTTAAATGCAATAACTGTTAGGATAAATATCCGCTTCCTATTATCGAAGACTTGCTACAACAATTAGGCGGGTATGGACTTTTTATTAGTTTGGATCTAGCATCTGGGTATTATCAAATACCCATTGACGGAACATCGATTCCATATACAGCATTCGTGACTTCTGAAGGACAATTTGAATTCCTGCGCATGCCGTTTGGACTCACGAATGGTTCAGCGATTTTTCAACGCGCGATGAACTATGTTGCATCAAAAATGAAACCAGATATAGTAGTAGTATACCGTGATGATGTTCTATTACCCTGCACATTTTCTAGTGATGGATTACGTAAGCTCAACCGACTTTTCGCTATTCTGAGAGAAGAAGACTTAACGTTGAAATTAACGAAATCCTGTTTTTTCCAAGCAAGGATCGAATTTTTTGGATATGACATAAATCGCAATGGCATTAGTCCGAGTCCTAGGAAAATAATTCTGGTCAGTGACTTCCGACAACCTCAAAATATCCATGAATTGCGGCAATTCCTAGGATTGACAAATTACTTTAGGAAATTCGTTCCAGGACACGCACAAATTTCACGAACTTTGACAGAGCTTACGCGAAAGGATGTTGAATATACATGGACCGAACAGCAGTCCCAAGCTTTTAAAAAATTGAAATCCATTTTAACAGAAAAACCAGTATTGACCTTGTATCATCCAGAACTACAGGATAAGGTGCACACAGATGCCAGTTCTAGCGGATTGGGAGGCATTCTATTGCAACTTGAAGACGGTGATAATCTACGTCCAGTAGCTTACTTCAGTCGACACACAAACCAACACGAGCGTAATTATCATAGCTACGAGTTAGAATCTTTGGCTGTCGTCGAATCTATTTCACGCTTTAGAATGTAGTTATTGGGAAAACGGTTTCGTGTTGTTACCGATTGCGAAACTTTAAAGACCACATGGAAGAAAAGGAAATCATTCCACGTATTGCACGATGGTGGTTAAAGCCAATGGTGTACGATTTTAAAGTTGTATACCGACAAGGCCATAAAATTGGACACGTGAATGCACTAAGTCGAAACCCTATAGAGCCTGAACAGGAAGTCGAATCTGTTGGAATGCAAATTATGCGAGTCGAAATTAACAGAGACGATTGCTTGTTAACGATCCAGCGACAAGACCATTTGTTATCAAATATCATAAACATTTTAAAGCATGATTTACCAGATAAAGATGAAGAGCAACTACGTAAGGACAACAAGCTACATAATGGACGACTTTTTCGAATAGTGGAAGGAAAACTTCGCTTTGTTGTACCAAAAGGTATACGTTGGCGTATCCTGAAGACCTGCCATGATGACGTTGGACATTTTGGCATAGAACGTACATTGGAGCTGATGCGTAAGGATTATTGGTTCCCCCGAATGAAAAACCACGTAAAATCCTACATTTCATATTGTGTTCAATGCGTTTATAACAAACGACCCGGTGGAAAACTTGGAGGCGAATTACATTGTATCGACAAGGCAGAGCATCCGTTTCACACCATCCATCTGGATCATCTCGGCCCATTTCCACGAAATACTTCAGGCAACACACACATAATAGCCTTGGTCGATTCTTTTACTAAATATATTATCGTAAAACCTGTAAAAAACACAAAATCGCGACCTGTAAAAACATTCCCAAACGACATTAATATCCACTTTGGAAATCCAATGCGTTTAATTACCTACAGAGGTACACCATATTCTTCAAGCGAATTCCGGAAATATTGCACTGATAACGAAATTCACCACATAATGACTGCGGTAAGGACACCGAGGGGAATGGCCAGGTAGAACGCTACAATCGAACAATTTCAATTAACGACCGAAATTCGGATAAAGAATTACGGGCAATTCAGTGGAGTATAAACTCTACTTGCAACCAAACCACACAACTGACTCCCCAAGCACTTCTTTTGGGATACGAGCCGCGAAATGTTTTAGGAAATAAAGTTCTTTTTGCATTGCACGATGATAATTTTATGTCAGATCCAATTGACGTGAGTAAAATCAGAATAATTGCTTCTGATCGAATTAAGCAGAAGGAACTTCAACGGAAAGAGCGCTTTGACCTACACCGTGCGATGACTAAATACACAGAAGGCGACATGGTTGTAATCGAAAGACCAGACGTATCTATCGGGGATTCTCGGAAACTAGAACCAAAATACAAGGGGCCTTATATAGTGACTGCAGTACCCGACTTTGACCAATACGTCATCGAAGATATCCCAGGCTGTCAGAGAAATCAACGAAGATTTAAATCAGTTTATGCAGCAGACAAAATGAAGAAATGGTGCACGGCATACAAAGACGATCCAGTACTTGATGACTGCGATGAAGACGTCGAATCTAACGATATCAGGGACGATTTCGAAATGCAGGATGGGCAAACTGTTAACCTAAAAAACCCAAAATAAATATTTACAAGTTGGGCAGTACCAAACTTTGCGACGACAGCGACACTAATTTTTAACAGAAAACCCGATTACTACAAGCTCTCTCGTCTGTCTTCTCTGTCTGTCACTTGACGCTTTAGAAAGTGGTCACGCCAAGAAAACGTGTGCTAGTTACGTATACGAATTAATAAAATCTTATTGAACTAAAGACAATCCGTGTTTTTACTTTCCATCCATCATCCTGACTCTTTACATATATAAATAGCATATTTAAAAAAAATTAACGAAAAATGCATACTAAAAAGTGAAGACTATCATATAGTAAATCAAAAAAGCATAAGAGGAAGCCAAGATTGTCAGAAATCAGTCATAGGAATTTCAAAATATTGCTAAAACATAAATGAAAAATCTGATTAAAATTATTTCGTAATTGGTGACAATACGTATATACATATACCGCACATTCATAAATTTTTTTTTCTCTCGCTCATATTAGCTACTCCTCATTACCATATCAGTGATAACAATTATCTGAAAAACAAAAACCTTGTTTCCAAAAATTTTCTCAGAATGTTTCCTATAAGCAAATGTAACAAAGGGTTCTCCTATAGCTGTATTTTTCTTACTATTTATAAAATTTAAACAAATTTTAATTAAAAACAGTTTTTTCTTCATTTTCTTTCAAATCTAAACAAATTTAATCCCAATTTTCTCCCATACCTTTAATCAAAGTACTATGTACTATAGTATAGAGCACAATTATAATAATATACTAATACATTCCCTTTCGTGTGTCAAATTTTTACTTTTCGTTGCTTCTCCTCCTTCTCAATTTTACGCGTCTACATAACAAACAGACATGACTGAAGAAAACAAACCTTTCGATGAGTTTTGCCTGTCACAAGTCCCAAAAACGGCAGAAATCAGACAAAGTCTGACCGATTATCACAAAGCGAATACAAGCAAAAGGAATTCAGATTTTACTTCTGAAAAACTCCAAAATTTGGAAGAACTGTGGGCTTCATTTGAAAAAATCGGAACCCTGATTCAAGATCATGATGAATTCGATGAGACTCATGATTATTTCAAACAGTCATGCTATGATAAAACACAAGACTGGTACAAACTTACCAAGGCAACTCTGTCCGATTGGTTGAAGTCTATAGCTCTCCATACGGAGCGTACAAATAACCCATTTTTTATTCCACTTCCAAAAACTTCTCAGAATACAGCTGCAGCAAATATCCAGGACAGCACAGACAAAGATCAATCTAATACAGTACGATTTAGGTTACAAGAGCATAGACAAAAGTCAATATCACGAATTATACAGACGATCAATTTCAACTCATTATCGACTACAGTTCAGACATATATGACACAAATCAATTCATTGCACAAATACTGGGACGATCTTGAGGCGACGCATAGTGAAATAATTTCATATACCCGCCCTAATGATTTGGAGCATGACCATTTCAAAAATGATTTTTACGCAGAGGTAGAAACATCATACACAGACACGACAATTGCGCTTCAAGAGCAATTGGACTCTCGATTCCAAAACGTATCTAATAACACCCATACCTTTACAGACCATCATCATAATGTCTCCTTTAGAGACCAATATACCCTCTTTCTATCAGAAGCTAGATCGTTAATTCCTAGTTCTGCTGGAAACCCTAAGGATCTCCACAAATTTATTTCAAGTTGTTATGATATATACACGACGGCATCGACGGCGAACGAAAAGCACTCCTTCCTTAGCTTAATAAGGAGTAAATAATCCGCCGAAGCGTATGATGTATTCAGGTATAACGCAATATCAGATTGGTCTGAATTAAAATCTCTGTTCACTCAGACCTTCGAAGCCAAAATCTCTAGATCTTCCTTGCAGTCCCAGTTAAGCAATTCGAGCAAAGAAAGGAGGAAAGTACAAAAGATTTCCTTCAAAGATTAAATGTAACACTGTCAAAGCTAAATGAGGCTACACACTCATATACAATGGACAAAATACTCCTAAGATCTTTATAAAAAGACAATGATAAATCATTTTCTGCATTAAAATCACATATTTTGGAACATGCATCACGCTTAGAGCAGAAACAACTCGGCTTCCAAGCACATAACAAGGTAAATCAAACTCCATTCGCGCAAAAAATAAAATCAAATCTTCGTTGCTTCAAATGTAATAGACTGGGGCATGCTGCATCAAGGTGCCCAGTCATACAACGCTTCACGCAAAATTTCAACACAGTTCCAAAACTAATCTCGCAATTACAATGCCCTCCAGATGTCAATAAGATCCCATCTTGTCGATATTGTCATCGAATTGGTCACACCATAGAAGAATGCAGGACCAGAGCGGCAAATAATAATCGTTCTAACAACAGCCCAGGAAACAAAAACGATTTTCGGGAAATAAATGCATTTCCACTGGTAAACATGGTTAATAGACAGCCACAAAACTGGAACTGGCAGCAGCCAGTATTCCAATAGAATCGACCTCCAGCGCCGAGATATAGGCAAATATCTCTGCTAGATCACAATCACCAAAAAGAAAAAAATATAGGAATTCTTCGGCCCAGTCAGGGAAACTGGATGCAGCGGGGGGTCAATTTCGGCAACCCCTCGCACATACAAACTACAGCACAAGTCCACAGGAATCCCGAGAAAATATTGACGGAAGAGTAGGGAGCAAGAAAATAATTCAAATCCCCGTTCAAATAAATAAAAATTCACTAACGCTTTCCTTGCCTGTCGACATCTGCTCTGGTCCGAAGCTTACCTTTTTGATTGATACAGGAGCAGAGATCAGCTGAATAAAACTCCATCCATTAAAGCCAGACAGTATCTGCTACAGATATGCTGTCTGCAATATAAACATATTATTTACAGAGTCCACTTCCACGGAAGGGCTCATCTTTGCTAAATTGAATTTAGAATCGTCAAGTAATGAAAACTGCATCATAGAACACCCATTCCAAATTGTGGGAAATAACTCCATCCTCTTATAGGATGGTCTGCTTGGTCATGATTTCTTATCTAGTTACAATGCGAGCATTATCTATAAATATAATTTCATTTCGGTAGAGTTAAACGCGTCTAATACATCATCTCATTCATACGAACAGTATTATTCAAATTATCCTTATGTTTATTTGAAAAGCGAAGACCCAGAAAAAAGGTCTCAAACTAAAAGCCTATTATATACAGAGATAACATTCGTCAATGGGAATATTAATAAATATCTATCTCTGCTTCATAAAGCAATAACAATCTACCTCCATCACAGGAAGTGAAGCCAGAGGGTACTCTAACTCTAAAACTATCTCCATCAACAGTTCCAAACAGAATGCAACTAAAAAGTTACGACAATCAATCTTCATCAATATTTTTAGAAATCAGTATCCGCACAGGAGGCTAAATCTAGTAAAATTCTGTCTACTTCATCAATAAATTCACAAAAAGTGAATTCCACGAATAAATCAAAGAAGTCAAGGAATCTCAATAAGTGTTTAACTTCTTCAAATTCTATCGAGTCGGAATCACCAAATAACTCCTTCCAAATTCCACAAAATTTGAAATCATATCTCCTTCCTACTAAACATTCGAACGACTCGGATAAATTAAATAAAATTAAAATTCCGGCTCGATCAGAGTATATTATTGAAATTCCAACTCCTTCTGTTCGACATGAATCGGCATAGTTGTCGATGCATCATCAAACTAACAAGCAAAGTACGCTATGTACAGTCTAGTTTTCATCGAAGTAGGTTTGGGTTAATAAAAACAAACTGTCACGGACTCGATAAAAAATAAATGAAGAGAGATGAACAAAAGGAATCGCGTTTTATTTAATTAAGTTTTTTCCACCCAGACACCAAAATTATCTAAACCCCTACAACTTTCAGAAGGGAGAGGTGTGCGACATAGTGTTAGAATTCCTTCAAGAGTTGAATGATTCGGTAGGGTCGCGTAACCTTGGCACTGTTAGAGCAAAGGCCGAGGAAAATATGAGTAAAAGTGCGTCTTACAATAAACAGTATTACGATAAGTTGCACAAACGTCCGCAAGTTTATAAGCTTGGTGATTACGTAATGATACGAAATGTGGTGACTGTTCCAGGTGTAAATCAGACGCTACTGGCGAAATATAAGGGTCCATACGAGATTATCAAAATCTTACCAAATGATGGGAATGTTATTAAAGATGTGTCGGGCTTGCAAATTTCGAGTTTACCCTATGAAGGTATTTGTATACCTTCTAATATGAGGCCTTATGCGATAAAATGTGATTAAAGTTGTCACAATAATAATTGTTAATGTGCGAGGTGGTGTAACTGCTGGGATTTTCCCGAAGACTCTAGTCATATGTTTATTTTGGCAAAAGTTGAGATGCACTTATGGACAAGGCAATTAAATCTTAACTTCATAATTATGTTATTGGTATATTGTGTTATGAATTTTATGGTTATGTAGGTAGCAATGTTCTATTTTTATGATAATTTAAACGTTAAGTAGATGAAGCTTTTATGTTATGGTTATGAAGAGCATGGTGTGTACAGGATTATCCATCCTATCATGGGCTTAAGGTAGGACTTATGTAAATTTATGTTCTTATTCTGCGTGAGGCTTACTTAGCTTTTATAGACATATTTTTTGAACGCCACTCTATGTGTATTATGTATCGATATAGCCCTGTAGTCCTTGTAATGTACTATAATATTATGTAATTTTAGGACATACGTATTCGTAAGAAATTCAGGAGAAGTATTAATGGTTGTGGACATTTTTATATCGATCATAGTGTTAATGTTAATTGATATATTATACTTTTGTTAAGCATTAGTTTATAACTCGTTCACTTCGTTGAAAAATATGTTTTGTATGATTGTTGTAAGTTTTGATGAAACATGTAGTAGTTTTAGTAATCGAGGCGATTATGCGTCAGGATGGCCGGCGTTTTAATTAATTGAGTTCTTTGCACCCAGCCACCAAAATTATCTAAACCCCTACACATTCCTTCTTCTTTACACCCCTTTCGCCAACGGGTCAGGAAAAGAGCTAAGCCAACTAAATGCCCGTGCGAGTATTTACTTCGAGCAAATTGGCAGAGCCAACTTCTACACCAACGAGTGGAAATTAGTGACATTCTACGACCTGGAAAATTTCAAATCAGAATTCAGGAATATCCAGTTCATCGCACAGAAAGTAACAGCAACTTGCCAGAAACTCAATAGTAATTCAGCGATGGCCCACACTTGTAATGGTACGTTGATACAAATAAATCTTATTATAGCAAACATAGAGCAACATATACTTGTAACTCAAAATAGGAAACAAAGAGCAATATTTAATGCGATAGGCTCAATCTCCAAATCCCTTTTCCGCACATTAAACGAGGATGGTGCAAACTATATGATGAGCAGATTCAGAACCTTACTTTAAACCAAAACTCTCTCCTATGACTTATTAAAAGCCAAACTGCGATAGTCGAAGCATCCACAAATATTTTCAACAGAACTAAAGTCTCAATCGAAAATGAATGTCTAGCTATGCACAAAAAACTAATTTCAATTACAAATAGCTATATCATTAATGGAAAACGTAACATTGGATAACAAAATATTCATTGTACTAGAGTCTTTAATCTCGCTTGTCTCGTTAATGGTATTTAGATATCACAATACCCAGTCGAAACTAATAGATATTCTGACAGATTCGCGACACGGAAAATTTCATTCTACACTTATATTACATAAACGAGTAGAGGAACTTTTATTGAACATCAGACAAGAACTGCTTAACTCAATGATGCTTCCCTTAAACTCTAGAGACAATATCCTATCACATATATACAAATTAAGTACAATTTTGGCAAATATTTTCAATAATAAGATAATTATTGAGCTCCGAATTCCACTTCCATTCCAAATATTCAAAGCAATACCGTTACCGCCACTCCTTAACGGATCGTTCGTATGTATCGAACCATCGAAGAAATACATACTAATAGACTACAATCGCGAACATTTTGTTGAACTAACAATACAGGATAGGATATCCATAATTGTGCAACGTTGGACCAACCGCATTTTTACTCTCTCACCACCTATCCTAAACACAAATACAAAAACAAACCAATGTAAATTAAACTTGATAAAAAAGGAACCAATTACATCGAAATGTACAATCCTAACATTAGAGCAAGTTTATTAATTGTCGCAGTTATCGCAGTAGAGTGCCTGGCTTTTCTCCCTGAAAGGATCCCTACACATAGACATTATTTGTGAAGATTCCAAAAGATCACAAACCCTGCATGGAATAGGAGCAATGCACATCAATCCCGGTTGTTATGTTCGCAGCAAGGAATTCATCCTGCACGGACATAACGCAAAAATGTCCAAATGCAATTCCCATTTTATCCCAACGATAAACATTTCCAATATTATATGGAATATGACGTCTTCTCCCATGGAAACGCTTATAGAAACAAGTCCCTTAAATATTACAACAAACGCGGATCTACAGAGCCTTCTGGAATCCATCCATTCCCAAAAGAGCAGGAATTAATTCCGTTCAATCCAATCAACAATCACCATATTCACCACTATGTATTATCATATCTGACGATTGCATACTCATCTCAATTCCCTCAATACTCTCTCAAAATGAACTGCAAGATTTACCTACCGCGGCACCAACAATGCTCAACAGAAAAACTGCGAATTTCGCCGATTAATATGTTATTAAAAATATATATTTACATATATCCCATGGACTCAAGATTCCAAAATCGAAATAAATCCAATTCAAGCACAGGGATCAACTTCCAGGAAACACCGACATTTTTTCAAAGAAGAAGAAGATTCAACTCAAGCTGTCAGAAAATCTTTATCATTTTGTTAGTTTTCTTTTATAATTTGCAAACCATTGTTAGAAAAAGTATTACATAGTAGTTTTGTACAAAGTTCTTTACGATCCATTGGAGATATTGCCGTGGTCCTATCTGAAGTGGAGCTCTTCAACATTCTTGCATGCATGAACATAGTGACTACAATTGGACTCACTTTTGACGGAATCTATCCTGCATTTTTGCATTTGTTTCTTCTTATTGGATTAATGGAGTCATCCAGTGACCAATTGGACTAACTCTTCATGGAAGGTATTCAAACGGAACAGTTGTCTAAAATTGAATTCATCTTGGTACAAGTTCATGGAACCTTTCACTCATCAGGATAACTACATGACGTCTTTTTCCATTCTTGTTGGATAGTGCAGTAGTACTAATGCCATATGAGATAAGCTGTTTCAAGAAAAGCAGGTATTTTAACTCCATTCAACTAACCATTTTTGGCGTCGCTTTTAACTCTTTGGCTTATGAAGGAGATTATAATAATTAAAACATCATTTACATAACCTACAATTAGCAATTATATTGAATCTAACCTAAGAAAACAAATCTTTCGATGAGTTTTGCTTGTCGCAAGTCCCAAAAACGGCAGAAATCAGACAAAGTCTGACAGTTTATCACAAAGCGAATACAAGCAAAAGGAATTCAGATTTTACTTCTGAAAAACTCCAAAATTTGGAAGAACTGTGGGCTTCATTTGAAAAAATCGGAGCCCTGATTCAAGATCATGATGAATTCGATAAGACTCATGATTATTTCAAACAGTCATGCTATGATAAAACACAAGACTGGTACAAACTTACCAAGGCAACTCTGTCCGATTGGTTGAAGTCTATAGCTCTCCATACGGAGCGTACAAATAACCCATTTTATATTCCACTTCCAAAAACTTCTCAGAATACAGCTGCAGCAAATATCCAGGACAGCACAGACAAAGATCAATCTAATACAGTACGATTTAGGTTACAAGAGCATAGACAAAAGTCAATATCACGAATTATACAGACGATCAATTTCAACTCATTATCGACTACAGTTCAGACATATATGACACAAATCAATTCATTGCACAAATACTGGGACGATCTTGAGGCGACGCATAGTGAAATAATTTCATATACCCGCCCTAATGATTTGGAGCATGACCATTTCAAAAATGATTTTTACGCAGAGGTAGAAACATCATACACAGACACGACAATTGCGCTTCAAGAGCAATTGGACTCTCGATTCCAAAACGTATCTAATAACACCCATACCTTTACAGACCATCATCATAATGTCTCCTTTAGAGACCAATATACCCTCTTTCTATCAGAAGCTAGATCGTTAATTCCTAGTTCTGCTGGAAACCCTAAGGATCTCCACAAATTTATTTCAAGTTGTTATGATATATACACGACGGCATCGACGGCGAACGAAAAGCACTCCTTCCTTAGCTTAATAAGGAGTAAATAATCCGCCGAAGCGTATGATGTATTCAGGTATAACGCAATATCAGATTGGTCTGAATTAAAATCTCTGTTCACTCAGACCTTCGAAGCCAAAACCTCTAGATCTTCCTTGCAGTCCCAGTTAAGCAATTCGAGCAAAGAAAGGAGGAAAGTACAAAAGATTTCCTTCAAAGATTAAATGTAACACTGTCAAAGCTAAATGAGGCTACACACTCATATACAATGGACAAAATACTCCTAAGATCTTTATAAAAAGACAATGATAAATCATTTTCTGCATTAAAATCACATATTTTGGAACATGCATCACGCTTAGAGCAGAAACAACTCGGCTTCCAAGCACATAACAAGGTAAATCAAACTCCATTCGCGCAAAAAATAAATTCAAATCTTCGTTGCTTCAAATGTAATAGACTGGGGCATGCTGCATCAAGGTGCCCAGTCATACAACGCTTCACGCAAAATTTCAACACAGTTCCAAAACTAATCTCGCAATTACAATGCCCTCCAGATGTCAATAAGATCCCATCTTGTCGATATTGTCATCGAATTGGTCACACCATAGAAGAATGCAGGACCAGAGCGGCAAATAATAATCGTTCTAACAACAGCCCAGGAAACAAAAATGATTTTCGGGAAATAAATGCATTTCCACTGGTAAACATGGTTAATAGACAGCCACAAAACTGGAACTGGCAGCAGCCAGTATTCCAATAGAATCGACCTCCAGCGCCGAGATATAGGCAAATATCTCTGCTAGATCACAATCACCAAAAAGAAAAAAATATAGGAATTCTTCGGCCCAGTCAGGGAAACTGGATGCAGCGGGGGGTCAATTTCGGCAACCCCTCGCACATACAAACTACAGCACAAGTCCACAGGAATCCCGAGAAAATATTGACGGAAGAGTAGGGAGCAAGAAAATAATTCAAATCCCCGTTCAAATAAATAAAAATTCACTAACGCTTTCCTTGCCTGTCGACATCTGCTCTGGTCCGAAGCTTACCTTTTTGATTGATACAGGAGCAGAGATCAGCTGAATAAAACTCCATCCATTAAAGCCAGACAGTATCTGCTACAGAGATGCTGTCTGCAATATAAACATATTATTTACAGAGTCCACTTCCACGGAAGGGCTCATCTTTGCTAAATTGAATTTAGAATCGTCAAGTAATGAAAACTGCATCATAGAACACCCATTCCAAATTGTGGGAAATAACTCCATCCTCTTATAGGATGGTCTGCTTGGTCATGATTTCTTATCTAGTTGCAATGCGAGCATTATCTATAAATATAATTTCATTTCGGTAGAGTTAAACGCGTCTAATACATCATCTCATTCTTACGAACAGTACTATTCAAATTATCCTTATGTTTATTTGAAAAGCGAAGACCCAGAAAAAAGGTCTCAAACTAAACAATCTATCTCCATCACAGGAAGTGAAGCCAGAGGGTACTCTAACTCTAAAACTATCTCCATCAACAGTTCCAAACAGAATGCAACTAAAAAGTTACGACAATCAATCTTCATCAATATTTTTAGAAATCAGTATCCGCACAGGAGGCTAAATCTAGTAAAATTCTGTCTACTTCATCAATAAATTCACAAAAAGTGAATTCCACGAATAAATCAAAGAAGTCAAGGAATCTCAATAAGTGTTTAACTTCTTCAAATTCTATCGAGTCGGAATCACCAAATAACTCCTTCCAAATTCCACAAAATTTGAAATCATATCTCCTTCCTACTAAACATTCGAACGACTCGGATAAATTAAATAAAATTAAAATTCCGGCTCGATCAGAGAATATTATTGAAATTCCAACTCCTTCTGTTCGACATGAATCGGCATAGTTGTCGATGCATCATCAAACTAACAAGCAAAGTACGCTATGTACAGTCTAGTTTTCATCGAAGTAGGTTTGGGTTAATAAAAACAAACTGTCACGGACTCGATAAAAAATAAATGAAGAGAGATGAACAAAAGGAATCGCGTTTTATTTAATTAAGTTTTTTCCACCCAGACACCAAAATTATCTAAACCCCTACAACTTTCAGAAGGGAGAGGTGTGCGACATAGTGTTAGAATTCCTTCAAGAGTTGAATGATTCGGTAGGGTCGCGTAACCTTGGCACTGTTAGAGCAAAGGCCGAGGAAAATATGAGTAAAAGTGCGTCTTACAATAAACAGTATTACGATAAGTTGCACAAACGTCCGCAAGTTTATAAGCTTGGTGATTACGTAATGATACGAAATGTGGTGACTGTTCCAGGTGTAAATCAGACGCTACTGGCGAAATATAAGGGTCCATACGAGATTATCAAAATCTTACCAAATGATCGGAATGTTATTAAAGATGTGTCGGGCTTGCAAATTTCGAGTTTACCCTATGAAGGTATTTGTATACCTTCTAATATGAGGCCTTATGCGATAAAATGTGATTAAAGTTGTCACAATAATAATTGTTAATGTGCGAGGTGGTGTAACTGCTGGGATTTTCCCGAAGACTCTAGACATATGTTTATTTTGGCAAAAGTTGAGATGCACTTATGGACAAGGCAATTAAATCTTAACTTCATAATTATGTTATTGGTATATTGTGTTATGAATTTTATGGTTATGTAGGTAGCAATGTTCTATTTTTATGATAATTTAAACGTTAAGTAGATGAAGCTTTTATGTTATAGTTATTGCATTTTTACTCTCTCACCACCTATCCTAAACACAAATACAAAAATAAACCAATGGAATTCATCCTGCACGGACATAGCGCAAAAATGTCCAAATGCAATTCCCATTTTATCCCAACGATAAACATTTCCAATATTATATGGAATATGACGTCTTCTCCCATGGAAACGCTTATAGAAACAAGTCCCTTAAATATTACAACAAACGCGGATCTACAGAGCCTTCTGGAATCCATCCATTCCCAAAAGAGCAGGAATTAATTCCGTTCAATCCAATCAACAATCACCATATTCACCACTATGTATTATCGTATCTGACGATTGCATACTCATCTCAATTCCCTCAATACTCTCTCAAAATGAACTGCAAGATTTACCTACCGCGGCACCAACAATGCTCAACAGAAAAACTGCGAATTTCGCCGATTAATATGTTATTAAACATATATATTTATATATATCCCATGGACTCAAGATTCCAAAATCGAAATAAATCCAATTCAAGCACAGGGATCAACTTCCAGGAAACACCGACATTTTTTCAAAGAAGAAGAAGATTCAACTCAAGCTGTCAGAAAATCTTTATCATTTTGTTAGTTTTCTTTTATAATTTGCAAACCATTGTTAGAAAAAGTATTACAAACTAGTTTTTGTACAAAGTTCTTTGCGATCCATTGGAGATATTGCCGTGGTCCTATCTGAAGTGGAGTTCTTCAACATTCTTGCATGCATGAACATAGTGACTACAATTGGACTCACTTTTGACGGAATCTATCCTGCATTTTTGCATTTGTTTCTTCTTATTGGATTAATGGAGTCATCCAGTGACCAATTGGACTAACTCTTCATTGAAGGTATTCAAACGGAACAGTTGTCTAAAATTGAATTCATCTTGGTACAAGTTCATGGAACCTTTCACTCATCAGGATAACTACATGACGTCTTTTTCCATTCTTGTTGGATAGTGCAGTAGTACTAATGCCATATGAGATAAGCTGTTTCAAGAAAAGCAGGTATTTTAACTGCATTCAACTAACCATTTTTGGCGTCGCTTTTAACTCTTTGGCTTATGAAGGAGATTATAATAATTAAAACATCATTTACATAACCTACAATTAGCGATTATATTGAATCTAACCTAAGACATCATCGTTTTCTTATCTAAGACGCAATAATCCACAAAACGTCACTAGCCCAAGTGATCATATTCCATATCCATAAAAAGTCACTTGCTGAGGCATAATTTCACATTTAGTTAAAACCCGAATCAATTTGGAGAAAACTGGAAATAACTCTCCAAAGCACTATAAATATGGCGCCTAAATGTATGCTATGCTCTCTGTATCTAAACAAAGAAAAATCTGGTTATAAGTGCGTTTACTGCCAAAATCACTTTCACGCTACTTGTTGCAAATTATCTAATGAAGTTAAACAAAGTATCAAAAGTGGGGCTGTTGCCTTCCGATGTGCTACCTGTAGTAAAAGCAAATCATCTGATGTTGTGGGATCTGAGAGTGATGAAGGTGATGATTCCAGTATCATGACGGTGGTTCGTCAAATGTCCATGGAAATTGAAAACATTAAATCGAAACAAATAGAATTCAACAACTCAGTCAATTCTCTATTATGTGGATTTGATGAAATTAAGAAGATAGCCAATGTTGTTGAGGACCATAAAAAGAAAATGAAGAGCCTTGAATTAGAAAAGATTAAACTCAATAAGGACATCTCATCTATGGGGGACCGCCTACAAGTACTCGAAGAACGCTCTTTGACTAACTTTCTGGAGATAAAGAACATTCCCCAGCACCCTGAGGATAATCCCCTTGCTATTGTACGTAAGATTCATTTATTATTTAACTTACCTAGTGATGATAGTAATGTACTTAAAGCTTATCGTAGAAAAGGAAGATCTAACAATAGCTCTAACCCTATCATTGTTAAATATTCCTCTCAATTGGTTAGGGATCGCATATTAGCGGCTAATAAGGTAGCCAACAAATTGACAACTGATGCTCTTGGTTACTCTGAGAAAAATATAATATATATTAACGAATTTCTATCTAAAGAGAAGAAAGCATTATTCTTCAAGGCAAAGCAATTTAAGGGTGAAAGTGGATTTAAGTTTATCTGGATTAACTCCAAAATATACTTGAAAAAGGATGAAAATTCTAAACCCTTTGTTATAGTAAATGATAAATGTCTCGATTAACAAGTCCATTCTTTCTTTTGTAGCTAATGTTCATAAATATATACTATCAGAATGTCAGGGGACTACGTACTAAGCTAGAACAAGTTCGTTTGACTACGATTTCTAATAATTATGACATAATATGCTTTACTGAAACATTTCTGCATGCTGGTATATATAGTGGTGAATTACTTGATGATAGGTACGTAATTTATAGAAGAGATAGGAACTTGGAACTCTCCGGGAAAAAGGATGGCGGTGGGTGTCTCATAGCAGTTAGACGTGATTTTAACTCTCATAGGATTGAATCTTTTGAGACTGACCATGAAGTACTATGGGTGGCTTTAAAAGAAAAGACTTGTAGTCTCTATATATGCTGTGTTTATATCCCTCCCCAATCTACATATGAGACATTCAACGCTATCTTCACCAGTGTGAGTGAGCAAATTTTGCAGTTGCCTGTTAATTCTAAGGTTATTTTCTTAGGAGACTTTAATTTACCATACTTAAATTGGATTCCAGACACGATTAATGATTGTATGCGCCCCCTTGACTCATTTAGTAATACTTCTCAGTCTCTATTAAATAATATGGAATTGTGTAATATGAAACAATTTAACAAGATATTCAACTCTAATGGCAGGCTTCTTGATCTTTTTTGGACAAATATTTATTGTTCCAATGTGGTTATCCATTCATCCCTTAGCCCACTCTCTGTGATTGACACTCACCATCCTCCTCTAGATATAAGCCTGCATCTCGCGAATCTTAAATGTGCACGAGATATATCTGTCAAAACAATAAATTTCCAAAAAGGTAACTATGATAATTTTAATGAATTCCTCAGTAGTTTTAACTTTTCCCAAATCATTTTAGATGACCCTAACAAGTCTTTTGAGAAATTCCATGACATTATTAAACAAGGGATACACTTGCACATACCGTCATTTCACAAACGTAAACACTTCCCAAATTGGTACAGTCCTCAACTTATTAAAGCCCTGCAGGAAAAGAGAAGTTTAGACGCCTATACAAATCTAATCCACACCCTGAATTTTACAAAACTTTTTCCTACTTTAGAAGAATATCTAAATCTCTTACATCGGAATGTTATAAGAGATACGTCGAAAGTACTGAGCGTTCACTGAATGAAAACCTAAAGACTTTCTGGTCTTTCAGCAAGAATTTGAAAGGATCTAATATATACCCTAAAGAACGAGCGTTTAATGATGAAACCTCGTCTTGTCCTTTGCGTATATGTGATATGTTTTCCAATCATTTCACTTCCGTTTTTTCTACCACACAACCCGACACCTTCACTCCTCTTCGGAATTCTCACTATTCTAATATTAAATTAACAGCTATCTCATCTGAATCTGTCCTAAGTATCTTAAACTCACTTGACTGTAATAAAAATCCTGGACCTGATGGTATTCCTAGTATTGTGTACAAAAAATGCGCATCCAACCTTGCCGGTCCACTTAGCAAATTATTTGAACTTGCTATTAATAGGAATACATATCCAGAAATGTTTGAAAAAAATGTTATGTCTTGCCTACATTTAAATCCGGTGACCGAAAACTAGTCACTAACTATCGTCCTATATCAATCTTCAACGCACTGGCGCTTATATTTGAAAAAGTGCTCTACAATCAGCTGCTACCACAGATTAAACCTTTCATATCAGAACAGCAGCATGGTTTCTTACCAGGACGTTCTACAGTAACCAACCTGGCCCTCTTTACTGACTTTATAGCCTCATCCCTTGATGACAACAAATAAATTGATTCCATTCACACTGATTTTAGCAAGGCTTTTGACAAAATTAATCACAAACTTTGTCTTTTGAAAATGGCTCAGATCGGTTTTCACCCGAACACTATTTCGCTATTTTCATCGTACTTGCAAAATAGGGATAGTATCGTTGTTTTTAATGGTCAACAATCTTCTCCTTTCAAACAAATATCAGGTGTCCCCCAGGGTACAATACTTGGACCCCTGATATTTTTAATCTACATAAATGACCTACCATCCTTAATTTCATCCAACTGCTTAATATTTGCAGACGATACGAAGATCTTCAGAATCATCAATAACGTTACTGACTGTGTCTCCCTACAAAAAGACTTACTCCAAATGGAGAAATGGTGTCGCGATAATTGCATTGAAATAAATGTTCGCAAATGCCAATGTATCTCTTTTCATTGTAAACATGATATTATTAGCTTTGACTACCAAATTCACAATACATCTATCCCTAAGGTGGAGGAGATCAAAGATTTGGGAGTAATATTTGATCGCAAGCTCCTTTTTTCTGCACACATAAATTACATCACCTCTAGGTCCTTTCGTCTTATGGGTTTCATATTCCGTACGTGTCAATCATTCAAATCACCATCCTCCTATATAACTCTTTACAATTCTCTAGTTAGAAGCACCCTTGAATATGCTAGTCAGGTCTGGAATCCATTTTATTCTTCCTACAGTTTGCAAATAGAAACTGTTCAGCGCAGATTTACCAGAATATTACTATTTAAATTAGAAAATTCCGTTCTTGAATATAATGACAGACTTGTGAAATTCAACTTGTCATCGTTGGAAAAACGCAGAATCTTTTTGGACATGACCTTCTTACATGAAATACTGAATAGTACTATAACATGCAACTCACTACTTTCTAGTATAAACTTTAATGTTCCTTCTCGCAATTCAAGATATCAGCCACTCTTCAGACTTCCGATATGCAGAACTAATTTGAAAGAAAAATCGCCCTGCTTTAGAATTCAAAAGTCTTACAACACTAATTTCAATAATATAGATATTCTTGGTACTAGTTTACTGGCATTTAGAAAGCTTGTCCGGCTTGAGATCAGTCATTAATTGCTAAAAGTTCCTAACATGTGATTGAATTTCCGTCCTCCGCTGTTCCCTTTGCTATGACCATATTCCACTCCTTTTGATGGATAACCCTGTTTCGCTCAGTTGTCTTTTTGCCTCTTTTATTTTTTTTTCTATTTTTGCTTGTTTTATCATGCTATCCATTATTATAATTTAATTTTTTATTTTTTAGTAGTTTTGATTATTGCTCAAGGTATTTCATTTTGTTATTTTTGTAATTTCCTTATTCTGAATTTCCTAATAATTTCCTTTGTTACTTTAAATTTCTCCTGCTCTACTAGTTTATTTTTATTTTTTTTAGTTTTGTATACTTTTCCTTATATAGCCATAGTTGTAGCTCTTTTGTTATAAGATTCTGTCTTCTCCAAACTTTCTTTTGTAGCCTAGTAGTTTAAATGTAAGGTAGTATATTATTAGAGTTAATCTCTGTTTACTACTCTTGTTAATTGCTTATTAAATAAATAAATAAATAAATAAATAAATTAGCAAACTTTAACAGTTACTAACTAGCGAGACATGACAAACAAAAAAACCGAACTCGTTCATCCCTTAAAATTTTCCCTATTGCACAACAAAAAAAAAAAAAAAACTTTTAACTCGACTGATGACTGTATAATGGAATATATTTGGAGTAAATGTATAGTAATATAGAAAAAAAATTAAATATAAAAATAATATAAAATAAAAAATTAAATTAAAACGAAAACGCCTGAAAAAAATTTTTTCCCTCTGAAAAATATTTTTTATGACAACCATTAATGTTTTTCTTTCTTGATGGAAATAATAGTAATTAAAAATAATATAATAGTTTTTTTATATATTCATTAACCTTTCTATGTAGTGTATAATAAATAAAATAATATAAATAAATATGGCATAAAAAAAAATTTGGGAGTAATTATTATAATTACAAAAACTATCTAGGTATTGTATATAATAGCACCATTTTTTCTTTTATATCAAACAAATGTTAGCCATTATAAATGTTATAGTGCAATTTGTATTATATATTGAATTTCAATTCCGCTTATAATTATGGAAATAAAATTAAAGCTTATATTAATCAATATATGGGATAGAAATATATAATTAAAACTATTTTGTATACATATTCCTTAATTTTAATAGTATCTAATAGTCAGCAAGTATATTGTTATTATAAAATTATATAAGGTTGTTTGTAATAATAATCATTGAGACCGAAACAAAAGTTAATATTTATTGAGAAAGAAAGTTTTCTTCTCAAAGCAATAAAACCTTCTTTTCCCCAGGGGGAGGGATCTTGCGACTCAGGAGCACCTGCTCCGGATCACAACCATAATACCGATACATCAATATATCGTCCAATACGATAAATTGCTGTATCATTAATTTGACCCTGAAAACGAAAAATCATTTCAATATATATTTTCATTTAAATTCAAAAATTTCAAATGCATTTAAAGATGCATTTGCATGTATGTATGTATGTATGGATGTATTGAAGATATGGCCCAGCGCTACACCGATCCTGGTTTAGCGGCCAGGCCCAGCCATACCCCCTGACCACCCTTAAGGATGAAGGTATTTGGAATAAGCTGGGCGTATAACCGCATCAGCAGCTCATATCTAACTACAATATCACACAAGACAACACACGAAAATAAAATAAAATCATAAATTAATTCAGAAAGGACTAATTGTAAAGGAAGGGTTTTAATTCATGCATATGTTTATCTTTTTTCCTTTTTTAGATATTTAAATACATATATTACGGAATAATTAATAAAATAGAAAAAGTAAAAGCTGTAACAGAGACATAGTGATACTTCCCCGCTGCTAGTCGACCCATCCATTTGTTCCTGTCCGTTCCCCTCTGTTGCACGCCGGCAACAAGGGTTCGTTTAATCGTCGAGTAAAAAAGAATGCGTTGAGTCGTAGAGTAGAAAGACCTTTTTACGTTATAAACACTGATTTTACTTTATTTAACACTTATTTAATTTTACAGTCAACACTTGCAATATACTTTTATAAAAGATTTATATATACTTTTCAAAGATCTAGCTATACTTTGGTTACTATTTTTCTTTTACTTTCCACTAGAAGCCTTACCTTGGGTAGGGGGACTCTCTAGTTTCAGGTGTAGAGTAATTCTGATTTGCCTAGCATCAGAACTCTCTATTTATTCAAAATCAATCTGCAGTGGTTAATACTCCCTTCCACCTAAAGATTGATTATTTGGCAATTTTTGGGGTAGCCAATCAAAAATTACCCATCGAGCAGTTTTTCTGAGAAAAACAACCCAAAATCACCTATCAAGCATATTTTCCCATAAAGGTGAAAAATTTAATGCAATAATGCAATTCGATTTTTCACCCGCAAATTATAAAAAATAATTGAGAACAAATGTGTAAAAATAACAGTATCAATTTTCACACGAGTCCCAAAACAATAATTCAACTGCTTTATTACGACAAAAGAAATTTGATGCCGGCGCTTCCGCTAAGGCAATTTCTTTTGGTCAGTATGTTGCACAGCGGGTGTGAGGTAAAATAGTTTAGCGAGTACCATGCTTTACTTTTTATCGCTTTGAGTCAATCAGGTGGTTCCATTATACGTTTGGCTGATTGTTTTCAAGCAAGAAGTCCAAAGGTTTCTTATTTACGTGTAGATAGGTGACAGGCCTTATCTACCTAAGAATTATTACCGTGGACATGGGTACTTCTATGATTCCTCATTATGTGTTGCAACTTGACCACAGTCGTGTGCGCATAGTTGTTTGTTCATTGTTCTGATTCTCGTTGTGGGATCAGATATGTGTAATTTATGAATGGGAGATGCTTTCTTGATTTTTAGGTAATGCGTTATGAATCAGAGGCAATTGAAGTGGTTATTGCTTGATCATATTATTTGGATTATCTTTGGGGATTCATAACACCTTCCCCCTTGAAAAAAATTTTCTTTTATATTCTTGAAGAGGATATAGAAAAATTTTTGAGAGTTTCTGACGTTCGGAAATCTAGAGTACATAATTTGCTTAGTAGTACGATATGATATTATATGGTACATAGTGGTATGTATAATACAAAATTTGATTAGTTGGTACAATTATGCACTTAGTTATTAGATTTAATTGCTATGATAATCTTATTGATTAATTTGATCATGTATGATGTATATATGCTAGATTAAATGACAATTTTACGGTATATGTTTTGTGTTTCTTATTTAACAAGAATTAATATTACAAAGTGAATAATATGAGATTATAATAGTATTATATAATAGTAACTTATTTGAAAATACTTAATTAGTTATCTGTAATTCTAGATAATGGTATTTTACTGGAAATACTTTTGATTTCGGTAATTTCTTCATTATATGTTTTATTTTCTATAGGTTTTTGGTTCTTCTCCTTTTTAATATAAAGCATTATTATTTTTATTACACCGTACGAAATAAGGATTATTATTAATAGGTATATGAAAGAATAGTGGTGTATATCTTGCATTGAAATATTATTTAATTTGTGCTTTTCCTCGTGCTCTAGTGTTTTTAGATCTTGGCTTAGCTCAAAGAGAGCTTGGTGATTTACGTTTTTTATTGTGATCATTTTTGGGAGTTCTAGTTTTATATCTTTAAGATGATTAACCATTGTTAGGTTAATTGAGGGTAAGTATGAATTATTTGAAATTGATATTCTTTCGGAGTGACCGTATAGCGTTAGGTCATTGCTTCTTATGTAGCAATTTGGAGAAATTTCTAAAATACCGTTTCTTTCGAGTGTTAGCGGTTCAATCCTGTCAATGCATATATTATATATTGTTAGAGGATTCCTAAGACTGAATAACCATTTATTTGGGTTGTTTAATTGAATCCAGAAAGTAGATTTTTTATTGTTTTTACAATGCAAGATTTTGGAATTTCCGTGATATGTTTGAATAGCTCCATTTCGCATTTGTTTTGTTCGGCAATACTATTAAGGATTGGGTGTGTTATTTGGCACAGATGAGTATTTGAGAAACTTATTTGGCATTTATCAAAGCCTTCTCTGTTCATGGGGTAATGTTTTTCGCGATTAAAATCTACCAATAAATATTCGGTAGTAGGTTTTATGTAAAGAAAAGAGATGTTTACCATACTTGGGAATGGTATAACCTAGTATGCCAGGAAAATTGTGTTTAGGGGTAATGGGATTTTAATTTCGATGATGATATTATTCTTAACTTTGTTTGTAGTTGTAATGCTAACTTTATATAAATCGATAAGACTATCTTGTGTGGCTGAAATTGGTAAGGTAGTTCCGGAAGGAAGGTTTTTCCTAATAACTGTAAGAGTATCTTCCAGTTGAAATGGGGTGATAATTAATGGATTGGGAATACCATGTTTTATATCTAAAAGCATGTCGAGGATTGCTTTTTGTGAGTTTTGGTATCTCATAAGTGATAGGGTAATGGCGGAAGTGATACTTTCTAGTTCTAAATCTATGAGGGTAGAGTTTACTTCGGCTATTACGTAATTAAATGTTGAAATTTTATCAAATTTATCCTGGATGTTATCGAATTCCCGTTTAATATCTGAAGATGTTTTGTTAAAAAGGTTGATTGTTTTGTCTACGGTAATGGTTTGCGATTTAATGAGTTCTAATAGGTGGTCCTCATTTTCTTTTAAGTAATAGATTTGTTTGTCATAATTCTTTGCATCATCTTCGTTGAGAGTACCGAAGAGTATTTTACTGAGGCTACCTATTGCGTTTATTAGGCCTTGTTAATTCCTGATCTTTTTGTTCTTTAAAAGGGAGGGGTACATGCGCCACTATATATGTAGTATTCCCTTGTTTGTATTCTTTGATATCTCCTAAAGGAATTTGATAATTATAGGGCAGATAGGTTTTTAATAAATTTTCGAATGCTGTGCTTACTGTCGGAATTATGAAATATTTTCTTTTGATATTCCGTGTTTCCAGTAAATTGTTTGGATTTTCTACTATTATTTTAGTAGTTTGGTTTGATTGTGCTCTCTGTTGATTCCAAGTTATCACTTGAATATTTTTTGATTCTGGTATTATACGACTGAGTGCATCAGCGTTGAGATTAGATTTTCCTGACTTATGTATGATCTTATAGTCATACTCTTCTAGTTTGATCCTCCACCTCATCATTCGGGAAGTGGGGTCTTTGAGGTTCATGAGCCACGTAAGGGGCTTGTGATCTGTAATAATCGTAAATATCCGACCATATAGGTTGGGACGAAATTGTTCTACCGCGTATATTATTGCTAATAGCTCCTTTTCTATAGTTGAATATCTTGTCTCAGCCGGATTTAGGGTGCGGCTGGCATAACATATTGGTTTGTCTTCTCCGATTTTCCCTTGTGATAAAACAGCGCCGATTGCATAGTTACTTCCGTCTGAAGTAATTAAAAATTCTTCGTCAAAGCGAGGATATTGCAAAACAGGCGGATTCAATAGTTTTTCTTTCATGAGCGTGAAAGCTTCGTCGCAGAACGCATCCCATTTGAAATTAGCACCTTTCTTTAGTAGAGCCGTGAGGGGCTTAGCTATCTTAGCGAAATTTGGGTTAAAGCGACGGTAGTATCCAACAAAACCTAAAAAGTATTTTATGTCCCTTTCCTTCTTGGGTACTGGGTAGTTTTGGACAGATTCTAGTTTAGAAGGATCCGGCGTTACTCCGTTTTCTGTGACCAAATTTCCAAGGTAAGCAATTTGTTTGCTTAGAAAATGGCATTTTTCAGGCTGTAGCTTGAGATTATTTTCTCTAAGCCTATTGAAAACATATTGGAGTCTTGCATTATGCTCTGTCAAATTGTATCCATAGACTATTATGTCGTCCATGTATACAAAGCATTCTATGCCTTGGAGTCCGACTAAAACATTGTTCATCAGCCTTTGGAAAGTGGCTGGTGCACGTTTCAATCCAAATGGCATTCTATTAAAATGGTAATGACCGTAAGGTGTGCTGAAAGCGGTTTTCTCCTTATCGTGGTCATCCATTTGAATTTGATGGAAGCCATTAGCTAAATCCAATGTACTAAAGTATTTAGCTTTTCCCAGCTGATCTAGTATATCAGTAATGTTGGGTAAGGGGAAAGCATCTCCGACTGTTATGTCGTTGAGGTGCCTGAAATCGACAACTACTCTCCAGCTTTTGTTTCCTGAGGCATCAGGTTTTTTCGGAACTAGAAGTAGAGGAGAGTTCCAGTGGCTTGAACTAGGGCTTATAATTTCTTCATGGAGCATTTTATTTATTTGTGAATTTATCTCGGTACGCTGAGATTCAGGAAGTCTATAAGGTCTTATATTGACAATGGGGTTTTCAGGTAGCGTAGGTATTTGGTGCTTGACTGCACTTGTGCATGTTCAGAAATCCCCTTCTAGATAGAATATGTCATTGTATTCTCGACAAGTATCTAGAATTGTTTGGGCTTCTTCCGCGTTGCAATGAGAGAGATTTAGGTCGTTCTCGAGTCTATTTAGTCTCTGCTTTATTGGATCCTTCTTTGGATTTAATTTGATTATATCATAATTATTTAGATTTCGTAGATGAGGTTTTATTTCTGTGTTTCTTATATTGACCTCTTGCTGATTGGAGTTCAGGATTAATATATTCGCATGACCTGTTTCGTCAGGTTCTATTAGCGTATTTCCTGTTATCACTCCTGGTTTCAGTTCTTGCTGTTCACTAAAGAAACAACCTCTTTGATTTAATCTTATTTTTGCTACCATTTGTGTACGTGCCAGTATTTTTATACATTCGGCTTCGTACTGATTTATTTGGTTTATTTTTTTCGAAACATTTTTTTGTTTCTTACCCTTAGGCTTACCTCTTTGTGGGAGGCCTTGTCAACTTGTACCAACTGATAGTCTTGGCTTGGGTCTTTCAAACCTCCATACCTGCTATCTGAGATGGCGTAAGTCAAATTGTCAAAGCTTGGGTCATTCAAACCTCCATACTTGATATTTGAGTTATGGCGAGACAATTTGTTCGAACTTGGGTCATTCAAACCTCCATATTCGTTTTTGCACATTGTCTCTGGATTTGCCTTAATACCTTTGCGTGTGTTTTTGCCTCCTTGGGGCTTATTAATTTTTAGTGATAGACTCTCGTTTTCGTAGCCTATTATGCTAGAAAATTTATTTAAAAAGTCATGACCTAGTATTCCAGCATATTTAAGTTGGAGGTCATCTTCCACCATGTGTATATCGTGGGTAAAGAAATTTTTGCCTACTTTAAATTCGCATTTGGCGGTTCCTCAAGTATGTAGGGCTTTTCCAGCTAGAGGTGATACCTCCAAGCTCTTGGTCCTATCGACCATTGTGTCACCAAGTGATCTGGTTGCTTTGAGGACCGATATTTCGGCTCCTGTATCGATTAGAAAATTACTAGTATCAAATGCTGTGATAGAATTTCTGATCGTCAGAACTAGTGATTGGCGATCAGTGTTAAGAGGGAGGTAAAGCATTTGATTTAATTTTTGGGATGTCGATGGACATCCGCGGATACAGTGATTTGGCTGAGGCGAGACTCAGCGACTGTGATGGCGTCCTCGTCTCGCTGCAGGCTGTTTTCCGATTTCTGTTGAGTTTTCGGTTTGATTTTAGCTGTTGCTGCTGTAATATTTGGTGACCGTTTAGGTGATTCTGTAAAATTCTGTTGGGATCTTTGATTTTGAGGAATATAGGCCTCTTGTTGGTTGCCTTGAAAACGGTGATTAACTGGAGTATTCCGTTGATACTGTGAAACACTCGGAGTATAATACCTTTGTGATTGGTTTTCCCTTTGTATATTTGTATGAGGGAATGTTCTGCTATTACCTGGATAGCTTTGTAGGAATAGTCTATTACGACATTCCGAAAAGTGATGATTTGGTATTTTACAGTAAGAACAAATGAGTGAGGGTTTTTCCTTTTTCACTCTTGCTGAATAACAGACTTCAGCTGTATGTCCCTTTCTATTACATTTTATGCAAGTTGAATAATGTTCATTAGAAGTGGAGTTCCTCTCGGATTGTTCAATAGCAAATTTAATAGATACTGACAGCTCTTCATGGCCCTTTACCTTTGTTAATAGGCGAACCTGACTGTCTTTGAGACCATCCTCAAATGCTCGGAGAACCCTTTTCTGATTTTCTCCTGCCAAAAGATTTTTGAGGGTTTGATCATTTGTAAAACTAGAAGTCACATCATCATATAATGCTAACAGCTTGCGAGCGCGGAAGGCGTAATCCTTCATACTTTCTCCAGATTTTTGTCTGAGAGCTAAAATCTCATTTTGTATTGAGACTCTAGAACGAGTCTCTAAAAATTGCTCTTGCAGGGCCTTTTGGAGTTCTTTCCATGAATTTAAATCGTTATATTTAACGATGTCGTAAGCTCTGCCTACCAATTTTGTTTTAATTATTTGCAAAAACAGAGCTTTTGCTGTTTCTGCAATACCTTCTTTCTGAAACATTTCACATGTATTCAGAAATCGGTGTAAGTCATCAGAATTGACGTCGAATTCTGGAATGAGTGATCTAGCATCACTAAGAGATAATTTTTCGGCTCTCGCCGCAACTTGATCGTTGGGCATATTGCGAGCTCGTTTCCGTGCAGGCCTTCTGTGGATGGTTAGCCCAGGAAGAAGCGTATCTCTTACGCCTCGACGCTTTTGTAGTCGAGTATGAATTTTGTAAAAAAAAAAATTGTATTTTCCCGATATGTTTTTTTTTTTGAACTTGACGAGATATTCAGTTAACTAATATCCCGGAGAAATATTCACAACACCAAAAGAAAAATAGCACTTGATAAAAAAAAACACTCGAGAATTGCAGCTTTTTTGTTCAAGTAGAAAAGGAGGAATTTTGAATTTTGAAGACCAGAATTACATTACATTGAAATAGTTATATTTATAATAGATATATATAAAAAGGTATAGTACATTAAGCAAATATATATATATAATAATATAGTCTTTAGAATATAATTTTATGAGTTAGGTGTATTTATAAGAACCTTATTCTAGCGCGTCCAGTACCTTTTGAAAAAACTCCACGTCTATTGCTGCGTTGAAGTCTTCGTCCGGGTAGATCTGGTACCTTAGTGTCCTATAAATGGCGTAGGCTGAAGGGTTTTCGTGTTTTAGTAGAACGTCCAGTAAATGATCGGTGTACTGCTCGTGGTCGTCGGTGCAAGGGTTGTATTCGGGTTCAAAGCTTCCCTCTTCGTCGAGTGATGCGTTGCGGCCTTCGGATCCGGGGTTGTAGTACCGATCTGTGATGCTATCCTCGAGATCTGAGAATGAGCCCACCTCTGTTTCTGAATATTCTGTTTCTGAGTAGGAGTCTTCTTCGTCTTCTTCTGGCTCGAAATCTAGCTCCTCTTCCGAATATCCCAGTAGGCTGATGGAGTCCTCCTCTCTTGGCCAACACATGAGTGGGTGTAGTCGTGGGTCTTACAAACCGTTATCTGACTAAGATCTGCACCGCTGCCACCAGTTTTATATTGTTGCACGCCGGCAACTAGGGTTCGTTTAATCGTCGAGTAAAAAAGAATGCGTTGAGTCGTAGAGTAGAAAGACCTTTTTACGTTATAAACACTGATTTTACTTTATTTAACACTTATTTAATTTTACAGTCAACACTTGCAATATACTTTTATAAAAGATTTATATATACTTTTCAAAGATCTAGCTATACTTTGGTTACTATTTTTCTTTTCCTTTCCACTAGAAGCCTTACCTTGGGTAGGGGGACTCTCTAGTTTCAGGTGTAGAATAATTTTGATTTGCCTTGCATCAGAACTCTCTATTTATTCAAAATCAATCTGCAGTGGTTAATACTCCCTTCCACCTAAAGATTGATTATTTGGCAATTTTTGGGGTAGCCAATCAAAAATTAGCCATCGAGCAGTTTTTCTGAGAAAAACAACCCAAAATCACCTATCAAGCATATTTCCCCATAAAGGTGAAAAATTTATTGTAATTATGCAATTTGATTTTTCACCCGCAAATTATAAAAAATAATTGAGAACAAATGTGTAAAAATAACAGTATCAATTTTCACACGAGTCCCAAAACAATAATTCAACTGCTTTATTACGACAAAAGAAATTTGATTCCGGCTCTTCCGGTAAGGCAATTTCTTTTGGTCAGTATGTTGCACAGCGGGTGTGAGGTAAAATCGTTTAGCGAGTACCATGCTTTACTTCTTATCGCGTTGAGTCAATCAGGTGGTTCCATTATACGTTTGGCTGATTGTTTTCAAGCAAGAAGTCCAAAGGTTTCTTATTTACGTGTAGATAGGTGACAGGCCTTATCTACCTAAGAATTATTACCGTGGACATCGGTACTTCTACGATTCCTCATTATGTGTTGCAACTTGACCACAGTCGTGTGCGCATAGTTGTTTGTTCATTGTTCTGATTCTCGTTGTGGGATCAGATATCTGTAATTTATGAATGGGAGATGCTTTCTTGATTTTTAGGTAATGCGTTATGAATCAGAGGCAATTGAAGTGGTTATTGCTTGATCATATTATTTGGATTATCTTTGGGGATTCATAACACCTCCTTCGGCGTCCTTACCTCATCCACTCCTGAGCAATTCACTGAACCTGCACTTTAAATTTCGTTTTCACTTTCGCTTTTACCTTTACATTTACACTGGCTTATCACTGAAAACAAGGGACCCTTTACACTGTTGCAATACCCCACACAACTGCACCCCCTGCGTTTTACCTTTCACGCTCACCTTTGCACTTGCGCTGGTTTATCAATATGGACGAGGGACTTCCTACACCCTTACACCATTACAATACACCACACATGCAATGTACGACCAATGCACCCTAACCCAACCCGATATACTAATATGTGATGAGATCTTGTAGGTACCTGTGTTTTCACACACGACCCGAACCATTAAATTTATGTTTTAGCTCAACATGCGTTAAAATGATAAATAAATGAGAAAGAAAAATATATATAACCAGCAATGCACCCAGGTCGAACCGAGTTCACTTGACTTAACTCTGATCATACGCACAATCGCATACACATATTCTTGCCTAGCTTTCGTGAATTGGCGCCTGATGCCAACTCGGCGTCCTCACTTTCTTTCACAGAAATTCACTTTTAAAACTAACAAATAAAGACTAAAGACACCCACTTAATCACTGGGTTTTATTGGATTAAGTTAAATTAGGTTAAATTAAACCCTCTCCCACAGGGAAAAACAACGATTCCGCTCAATTCACTCAATTGACTTTACATCAGCCAGCATAAATCAATCACCCACACTAATTCCCATGACAGCTCAAGCAAACACGTCTGTACTACACGGCTTACCGATCGCCACCTCTTTTTGAAAATCAAAGTCGGAATGAGTGTAAATTCTTATAACAGTGCTTGTAAGCCATTAAAATATCACTTGGACACAAGAAAAAATATTTTTTTAATTTAATTCGATTTTCGGAAGTAAAATTTCATCTGATGGATTGATTGAGTTTTACATGTTTTTATGTAGTAAAGATTTTAAGTTCAGTTTGATATCGTGTCTTGCCCTCTTGTTGATAATTGTCCTTATGTAACTTGGTAACTTTCCGTTTCACTGTCGTCTTTCCTTTTCGCATTTAAAGATTCATTTGCATGTCGCAACAAAATGCAATTTAGCATGAAATGCATTTCGTTATCAGTCATACACTCCACTCACACGGTATACCTACCTACATGCCGTGTAATCAGATATCATTTTTCGTCGTGCAAATTGAATGCACATAAAATAATTTGCATATTCTCACGTACGATCTTTTATCGTCGTGAAAAACTAAGAAGTTACAAAAAAGAACAAAAAGCTCTTCTGAGCTTTTCATGGGTACCTGGGGTGCAATTCTCCCGATCCTCGGGGGGTGCTGTTTTAAAATCCGTCAAGTAAAGACAAGATCGGGGAGTTTTTTCCTAAATCCGTAGAGCCTCAACTATAATTTCGAATTTAAAAAAATTGATATTTATATATCGAAAAAGCAGCGAGTTATAAGATCTAATTTAACAAAAATTGTTATTTCCGCATCGACAATGCACAGTGAATTATAATTTCTAATGTAACAAAATTGATATTTATATATCGAAAAAGCAGCCAAAAATTGTTATTTCCGCATCGACAATGCACAGTGAATTATAATTTCTAATTTAACAAAATTGATATTTATATATCGAAAAAGCAGCGAATTATATGTTCTAATTTAACAAAAGTTGTTATTTCCGCATCGAAAACACAAAGTGAATTATAATTTCTAAGTTTTATTCCTTTACTGAAGACGAGTTGTGCACTTTCCATCCCAGAGCACGGCACACAAATTACAATACTGATAATGGGGAATATGAACATTCTCCTCAGCAATGCTCGAAGGTTTTTGGCCCAATTGGTGTTAATGGAACGTCAAAGATTAGTGATGGATCCGCAGGAATTTCTGTGAATTTGTGGCCGTCATTATTATTCTCTGAGGTGAAATTCGAGACACCTAAATCCAATGAGGAAGATTGCTTTTCGAGATCGTCGACCTCGACTTTTAGACAAATACGGCTCTCGTGTGGAAAACCACCTGTACAGTTCCAAAAGGATATCAGGTATTTTATTATTGGGGTGCTGGTTGAGGCACTGGACGCCTCTCGGACGCTGTTGTCGGGGAGGTTGCGGGCTGAGACACAGTTTCCTGAGTCGGTCTTGTTCGCGAGTAACGCATGGTTCCTGGCCGGAAGCGCTGTTGTCGCTCCCGACCCGTCTCAGGTTTTTCTGAGCGCAGGCTCTACAATTACATCTCTCTGACCACATCCTTAGCTGAAATAACTTGTTGAAGTTTGTGTGCAGTCTTAGTTGGCTTATACAGTTTGTAGGGTGTAAACAGATTTGGTACTGAATAGCTGGTAACAAATTTGCCTGATCAGACCTAGGAACTTTCGCTCTGACATGGGATTCTGCAATTGATTTGGCAGTTCAACCATGGCTAGGTAATAGAGATTGAAATTTTCCCCTGTTTCCTGCCGCCTGTTCATCATCTGACGAAGGACTCGAATGTCTTCTCTTGGGTTCACCCATTCAGCGAGTAAGGCAGCACGGACTTTCTCCCAAGTAGGAGTTCGATTTATTCGTAACAATGACCAATACCAGTTGGTCGCTCGGTCACTGAGCAAGAAATGAATATGCCTGACCAAGAGATCAAAGTCCCCATACAACGTAGTGTTCATTAACGTCTCTACACGAAAGATAAAGTCTTCCACGGAGAGACGTGAATTATCACCGTCGTATGTCAACCTCCATCCCTTGATCGGGCTTGACGAACGCCTGTGCCACTGATGAGTCGATTTGCGTAAGGCTTGCTCAACATTCCTCGGGGGCTCTTGAGGGGACGGAGGTCGAGACAATGCTAATGGTGGCATAACTCTTGGGTCTCGTCCAGCACTATTATAGTTATTGTTGTTGACTCAACGATTGGAGTTGCCAGGCAACCCTGCCCCAGGTGATAATGATCGGGGTAGTTGTGGAATAGCGAGGGGTGGACGAGACAGATCTCCTAGCAGCCTTGCCGTACTCGGCGGATGCTGGACCCGAGATCGTAATTTGGTCCGAAAATCGCTGAGACAGCTCGATATCTCACTCTAACCAGGTCGGAAATTTGTCCCTGGATGCCTGCTATATATAGGTAGGCTTTTCTAGCCTCCGGCTCCCGTCCAGCTGCATTATGCGCTGGATTCCGTACCGATATTCCTTCATTCGATCTCTTCTGTTGTGGACTGGCAGGCTGTGAGGGCTGATGTGCGGGAGACGAAGTCATTCGCGGTGATGTTGAAAGCAGGGTGTTATGATCGGTATCTTGACCAAATGCTCGTGTTATCGGTAGCTTGGATATCGTGCCGGTGTACGTATAATAGTCGGTCGGACTGAGAAACAACCTGTAATTTGGGCAGCTGGATTTATCGTTTATCCATTTCTGGAGGCACTTTTGTGGAAACGTGTACGCAGTGGGTGGACACCGCTCAAAATTTAATAGTCCAATCCGCATCCTGGCAAGTAGTATATGGACACTTTAGATACCAAATAACGTTGCGTCTGTAAGGGAGAGAAGATCCTTGTCCCACTATAGTGTAAATCATATGAGAAATGGGCGTATGCACGGGAAAATGAAAGTTGATGAGACTAAAGTTGATTTTTGTACCACTTGTGTGTAAAGTAAATGGCGGAATTGGAAACAAGTTCCAGAATATGGAGGTGTGTTAATACCGTCTGACACTATTGATCTGAAAAATGAGAGTAGAGTTGATATGTTCGGACACATGTGAATACATGTAGTGTACCTGCTCAACAGGTGTGTTCATATTTTTCGCGGTCGAGTTTCAAATGAAACTTGTTTTTTCAGTGGCGAGGTCTTGTTTCCGGGTGGGAACCATGGGGGGCTAAGTTTTTGTTTACGTGGGGGACGACCGGAGCAAAGTTGTTGTTTACACTCTGTCTTCGAGGGGGCCTGCTGGGGGGAAAGTTTGTTGTTTATATTTTTTTGTGTTGGTAGCGAAAGTGGCTGGTTATAAAAAGAAGCGGTGTATAAATGTTGGGTAAGGTAAGTTTTTGCGTCATTTCGAATTAATGCGATGATCTGAAAAAAGGTCAGGCGAAGAAATAAAAGACGTGCTTAATAGCAGTCAAGTATTTTTATTACAATCGATGAACATTTTTTCATTTTTGAATGAAGGAAAACTGAAGAAACTGGTTCTCCTCGTCTCTATTCGTTTAAACAATAAAATAATTTTGAATAGAGTTGATTTCATCCAGCTGTTTTTACGTTTTTATTTTTTCGGAGAATCGATTTGGAAGGTATATGTATGAATTACCATCCAGGTAAATCGTTAATTTCTGACCGTACTGAGTTTTCACGTACTTGAAATAGTTGATTTTATATTCCTTATCAATTTGTAGCTCTGCAAGTCTCAAAAGTTTATACGCTGGCTCGTTTCCGATTGTCGTCAACAATTCCGATGTGGAGTTTGCGTGAATTGCTCAATCATATTATTTTATTGATGTAAAAAGTTTTAAAACTATTATTTTTGACTCACCATGCTTTACAATAATATTATTTTAAAACTATGACTTTACGAATATTTCTTAAGAGCCAACAACTGTTGATATAGAACTGTGAAATATACACGAAAAATTCCATTTTATATACAACAGCGAAAGTAAGAAACAATTGGATTGGATTTTATTACTTTGTAAGCAAGACATACACTTAAACAGGGGAGACTAGGGTATATAAAAGGTAGACGGAAATACCGTCATTTTTATTGAAAGCGAACTTTTATAAGCAAACGTTGTGTTTATCACGAAATTTTGTCCGTATTTTAAAATCAAAAGGTGTAGTTTCATTATTCCTAGGTAGTGCGCAGAGAAAAAAAGCAAAAGTAAAAGTCATAATTTTTCAAGTAAATTAAAGTGCTAGTTTTTAATATATTGTTTGTTTTTTTTTGGTTTTTGTTACAGCAACTTCTCAGCAGTATCACCAGGCTTAATAGATTAATAAAATAAGGGCGTATGTTGAGATATAAGTATTTAAATATTTTAGAACTAGTTGTAGAAAAGGGTAAAAGAGTTTTTCCCATACTTTTTAAGATCAGGGTTAAACCAAATGTTTGATAATAATGTTGCTTTAACAACAAAAGATATTTTAAAAGAACATAAAATTATTTTTAAATACGCATTTTTTAATAAGGACTGCTTCCAAAACCTTTCTGTTCAAGAAGCTCTTTCTACCTTAGAAAAGGTAAGCGTTTTATCCAGCCAAAACAAACCATACATTTCCGGCATAGTGGATATTTGTGAGTCTACTATTAGCACCAATATATTAAGAAATACGGATGATGTGGCTATACCTTCTTCTAGTATCAAACTCAGTGAAATAGTGCAGTCAGGTGGTGGGGACTTTATTAAAATATTATCAAAAGAAAATAAACATTTCAGGAAATTTAAAATGGATGGCGTAAGGATGACTTTTTAACTAAAAGACTCCTCACATCAAGACATTAATAATTAAATTGAATGGATGGAAAGTGCATTTTCTGAAATGATTAAAGAATTAGTTTTAAACAGCAATGAGGGAAGTCAAACAGCCTTGTCACTTTCATTGCCAAATAATCCGGAAGTTAAACCTATATGGGTTAGCATGAGACCAGTAGATAAGATTAACGGTAAATTGATCGTAAATCTGATCTCTGATGTTAATCAGTCAAACTCCGTAATTTTTTCGGATGAAATATTGCACGTAAGTTTGAAAACAAGCTTCTTAGCCTTTCAAAAGTGTTGTGTAAGAATGCTTTAGTTCGAGTAACGGAAAATAAAGGTTGTTTATTATCAGCTCTATATAAATTTCAAAAAGAATTAAAAGATTTTCAAATTGTGATCTTTAATTCGTTAAAGCAAAATATACTTTTTCAGGGGCCAACCCTTTTTGAGCGGAATAAGAAAATTTATCTTTATTTTTCTGAAGCTGAAAACCATTTTTAAGTTGTTAAATCTCCGACGGGGTTTTTTAATAAGAAATATCTTTGTGTTTTTTGTGATAATTTATATGATCATAAGTTTTACCACAAATGTGAAATGCAGTGTACATATTGTCATGTATCTCCCCCGTGTTTATTTGTGCAAAAAGTAATAAATTGTGAAAAATGTAAAAGATCCTTTAGGGGTACTGTGTGTTACAATAATCACTTAAAAAATATATTGAATAAAGAAACTATTTGCAAAACTTTACAAGTTTGTAAAGATTGTGTTAAATTTGTCGATTATTCTAAAAGGCAGCAAATTCACATTTGTGGTGAGTTTTATTGTCAGAATTGTTTTAAATACGTTCCAGAAGATCAGTTGTGTTTTATAAAAGTTTACAAAAAAAAGAAAAATACAAATTTTTTTTTCATATTTTTTGATTGTGAAAGCACTCAAAACAAACAATATCAAGAAAAATCTGATGCATTTGTACACAATGTAAACTTAATTGCAGCAGAATTGCAATGAATGTTATATTTCGGATACTATAGAGACGATGGTGACTGTATTAAATGTGGCAAACGCGAACATATTTTAAATATCAAAACGGATCTGAAAATATAGTAGAAAAAATTGTAGATTACTGCTTTTTACACAGACCTTTTGCAACGCAAATTACTTGTATTGCGCACAATTTGCAATCTTACGACGGACACTTTATTATATTAGAACTGATAAAAAGAAAACTAAAAGTTGTACCAGTCATGAATGGGTCAAAAATTATGAAAATTACTTGTGGGCGTTTAATTTTTATTGATTCATTAAATTTTCTTCCGTTTGCATTATCAAAACTACCCAAAGTTTTTAATATTCCAAACATCAAAAAAGGATATTGCCCTCATTTTTTTAATACTTTAGATAACTGGAACTATGTAGGACAAATTCCATCTACAGAAATGTATGCCATTGACGCAATGAAGACAGATGAAAGGGAAAACTTCTGCAAATGGTACGACAACCAAATAAAATCCAGGGTAATTTTTAATAAGCAGGTCGAATTAATAAGTTATTGTCGAAATGACGTCAACATTTTACGAGAGAGTTGTTTAACTTTTATGAAGGATTTTTTAAAAATAACACAAATAAATCCGTTTACGGAAGCTCTTACAATTGCATCAACAGTAATGATAGTATACAGAAAAAACTTTCTAAAAGAAAATTTGTTAGGTATTATGCCTAAAAACGGGTATATTAGAAATTCGAATTCAATTATTGGTCTAAAATGGCTTACATTAGAAAACAGCAAAGTTGGGGGGAAAATAAAACACGTAGAAAATTATGGTGAAGTAAAACTACCAAAATGCGGCTTTAAAGTTGACGGGTTTAATCCGGATACCAATACTGTTTATGATTTTTTTGGATGTTTCTTCAATGGCTGTATACTGTGTTTCAAAAACCGGAGTTCAAACAAACTTCAATTCCAGAATCTTGATCATCGATATGAAGGCACGTGTAAAAGAATTGAACTAATCAAACGAGCAGGGTTTAAAATAATAACAATGTGGGAGTGTTATTTCAAACAGTTTTTAAAAGAAAATCCGGAAATAAACCAATCTTTAGATAATGATTTAAAAAGTCATGTACTTTCCCTTAACTCGCGGGAAGCTATAACAGGAGGGCGTACTGAGCTATTTGCTGTTTATTATGAAGCAAAGGCTGATGAGGAAATTAAATATTTGGACTTTACAAGTCTCTATCCGTACGTAAATAAATATGCACCTTATCCTGTTGGGCATCCAAAAATATTAAACCATGCGGATGTACCTTCCGCGGAAGATTTGATAAAAATGCATGTAGAATTTTGCTCCCACAAAATATTACTATTCCTGTTCTTCCTCTTAAAATAAACAACAAATTATATTTTCCTCTTTGCAAAACATGCAGCGAACTTAATATTCTTCATCAATGCCCACACACTGAAACTGAAAGAATGTTATTAGGTACTTGGGTAATTCCTGAAGTTGCCCTAGCAATTAAGCAAGGGTATGAAATTAGAGATATTTTTGAAGTTTAGCAATATAGCTACACTCAATATGCTCGTGAAACAGGACAGGGACGTCTATTCTCCGAATATGTTAATACGTTTTTAAAGCTAAAACAAGAAGCTAGCGGTTGGCCTAATACATGTAATACTGAAGATGAAAAAGAATTGTATATTCAGCAGAATGAAGAATACGAAAATATTCTTTTAGATAAAACAAAAATCGAAAAAAATACCGGGCAGAGACACGAAGCAAAACTGTGTCTTAATTCTTTGTGGGGAAAATTTGCCCAAAGAGGGGACAAAATGCAAACAACTGTTGTAACTAGTTTTAAAGATCTTTCTGATTTTATTGAAAGTCCGGTAATTGAGTTATCATCCATTTATGTAATAAATAATGATACATTATGGTTAACTGGCGACATATTCAGCAAGATCTAGATGTAGTTGGTCATGTGAATATTCCTATAGGGGCATATACGACAACTTATGCTCGTATGAAATTATATGGAGTACTAGAAAAAATCCAAAATCGTGTTTTATACTGCGACACTGATAGCGTAATTTTCACTGAAAAAACGAATGAAAACACATTTGAAACATCTGAATTTCTGGGTGGACTCACAAATGAGCTGGAATGTTATGGAAAAACGCATACATATCTGAGTTTGTAAGCATTGGAGCTAAATGTTATAGTTTGAAAATTAAAACAACTAGTGGTTTTGAGTACGTCACCAAATGTAAAGGGGTTTCGTTAAACTTTAAAAATTCTCAAATGATAAATTTTGATAAAATGAAGAAAATTGTTTTTGAAGAAACCGAGCCTGTAAAAATAGAAAATAAATGTAGAATTAAACGAAAATTACCTGGTGTGATTGTATCTGAACCGGAAACAAAAAGAATTAGATTTACATTTGATAAAAGAGTAATTAAGCAGGATGGTTTTTCTTATCCTTACGGTTTTAAGAGCACCAGAATGTAATATTTATAAGATTTGAATAATTTATTGTAATTAGGCAAATAGAATATTTTTAGTAATTGCAAAAATTAAACTGTTATACGAAAAAAAAAATAGTTTATGATAGTAATTGAATTTGTTAAATATTGTTGAACATTGTTATATTATTTTCGAGAAACCTACATATATAAGGCCTTAAAACGTATATTTAAATATATGTTTCGTATTTCCTTTCTGCACTAAAAGTCATGAGTTCGGACAGTGTTGTTTTAGATATGCAGTTTGTCAGCGGAGTTAAAGGCCAGCTGTTTGCTAAGGAGTTGTCGTTCTTACATCACGGATCGCTTAATCCAACTTTATATTATTTCAAACCCCCATACCCGTATAACCAATTGTCAGCAAAAGCTCGTTGGCAGGATGATTACAATTTCAACCGAATAAACGGGTTAAGATGGAACGCTGGTACTATTAATTACAACAATCTACCTGACATACTGCCGAATTTATCAAATTCAATAATTTATGTAAAAGGACTTGAAAAGGAAAAATTTATTCAGCAATACATTCCTCAAGCTAAAATAAAACAACTTGAAATACCAAATCTAAACAACCTTATACAATTTGAAGTATATTGTGAAATTCATGGAAATTTATCTGCTGTACGTTGTGCTGTTAAAAATTGTATTAATATTTATATATATTTATAAGTGAATAAAATAATTAAATAAAATACTTTTTATATTTATTTTATTTCATTTATTTGTAATCGAAATTCATTGCATCAAAAATCAGATTTGCAATACAATACATTGGTATTTCATAAAAAAAGTCTGGAATAAGTTAAGTGTACATAAGAAGTTCGACTGGGAATAAAAAAATCTACACATGGTAATTTTAATACATTTTTTCTTTACATTTGTCAGCATACTTTTTATAATATTCCTTAAGAGCTTCAGAAGCGTTGTTATTGTGAAACATGACAATATTGAAGAATTTCATCATTTCAAATATTTTATAAAGCTCCGTTTGCGATAGTATAATGCTGCCACTATTGACGGGGATCGTGTATTCGTTTTTTAATTCGGTCTGATTTGCTGGAAGCGTCCTTTCATTTTTGTTTTTAAAGTGTTGAGATTCTCGTAAACTGCCAACCATCCGGAATAAGTTGTTGATATCGGAAAGAGGCCATGCCGATGAAAAACTATTTTCGCTTCGAACGATAAAGGGTCAAACCCCAGTATTACTTTCCGGTTATGGCAATCGTCCAAATGGTACGTGTAGTTTAACAAGAGATTCTCACCGGCTACTTCTGCTGCATATTTAGACAACTTCCTTTTTTCTTTTACGGCTGCTTCACCTTTGGACAACTTCTTTTTACCTTTTGTGGGAGTCCTTTGTTTTTTACGTGATGGTTCCATCTTAATCAAATCACACTGTTACGCTGAATACAAAAACAGCTAGGGTTTAGGTTTTTATAGTTATGATCTCAGGCTTGCAAGACTGGCTACAAAAATCCCCTCCAGATTGTAGATGCTTTTTTTTTAGATATATGCTACGGTATAAATTAACAATTTTGTTATCATTTAAACTTAGGTCGTTCGAATCAAACTGTTTTAAAAAAGACTTAAAACTCCGTCCTCTGCATCGAGAATATAGAAATATACAACAATAATGTCCACAGGTTGCTGAAAACTGGCTTTGCAGTCGTTTTTTATTGCTACAAAAAGAGCTTGAATTAGCTAATAAAAATTTTCGAAAAAACCTGTTGGTGGGATACTTTCCAAAAGAGTCAAAGTACTCTGCAGGGCCTTGTTTTGGGAAATAAAAGGCGACCCAATGAGTTCCGCCTTTATGTGCAGGATCAGTGTTAGCTATAACACATGCAGGTTTTTTTATTTTTTATGGTAGATGACTGCCTGGAAAAACACCTCTAAAAACCTGTTTATCGTGCGGTTATTTGTTAACGCCTTTGCAAGCTCAATCGTGTTAATTCTTGTTCAGCAGAAATGATGGCTTCCACGTCAATGACTTTGGTGTGAGATGTAACGTAGTTATTTATAAATTCTTTAGTTGTATCTCCACGAACAAATACGACGTTAAATTTTAATAGAGTTTTTATAAGATCTTCATCCAAACGCTTGAACTCAAGATTGCCAAATTTACTTATTTGTTCAGAACATTCTGTACTAGATGTAGGACACTTGAAAATTATTTCTTTCGCAAAAGACTTATTTTGCGCAGCGAATCCAGCAAAAGCAACTCTTTTTAAGAAGGTTAAGTCGCCTCCGGAGAAGTACTCCACATTTACCAAACAGTAGGTCATTATAGATTACGTATTTAAGCACAATGATCATTTAACCTGCCTTATATAGGTTTTTAGTAGCTGGTGTACACATTTTAATCTTTAGCTATATTAAGGCTGCTATCATATTCTGCATATACAATACATGTCACGGTTGTTTTTAGTGCTTCTTTAAATCTTCCTTCAATTCTAACCGTTCCCTGATTCAATAGATTTCCACATGTTGAATTATATGAGAGATCTGTTGTTAAATCAAAAGCAAGTAGAAAACATCCGTTGTCAAAGAATTTTTTTGAAATTTGGTGTCCTTTATCGAAATAATGTATACCGGTTCCTTTAAACAATGTAATATAACTGCGAGTGCTGGCAGGATTTTCTTTTGAATAGTCAAATTCTAGAGGTTGATTTGGCACCTGTACGCCGTTCACCGATAAGTTAAATCTGGTGAAGTTGTTGTGCTTGAAGTTGTAAGAATTTTTTGTTCGTTTTCCGGTATATGCATCGTTGTCAACCATGCCAAAGACTAGTAGATTTGGCAATTGTCCTATAACCACATTGTCCAATGATAATGTAAATGTATTTGCGGGTATTGTATACGTCTTAACTTCAACTCGTTTATACGGATATATAGCGTTGGAGCGTTGGAGAACAGCTTCATGAGCCAGCAAGATGTTAGGATTGATAGTTACATGATTCATGTACATAGTTGCTTCTACTATCTTAACTCGTGGGGAATTGTCATCATCTTTTGACCAAAGGTAAAATTCGGGTTTTTCGAGTGCTAAAACTACCCGTAAATCAACACCGTTCATTAATAATTTATATTGATTAAACATATCGCCGTGAATCTTTCCCATCAGCTCAACAACATTACTTTTATCAAACAGCTTTTGTATTGCCAAATAACCTTCATTTAGTTCAGCGTTTTCCACTACCTCCATATTATTTTGATCGAGATACCAGCCAACCGACTCCAAATGTGTTGAAGCGGCATCTTTTCCGTAATTTAATAAAATCTCAATATAGGCTCTATACTTGTAATTGTTATCAGTTTGAGCAAATGGTTTTCCATTTAAGTAAATTGCACATTGACGGAAAAGTGAATGGAGTATGTTATTTACAAGGCCAGGGCCTTCATCACGAACAGTGTCTTTGTTTTTATCCGGTTTAGTTATTTCGATATCTTCGCCTGAGTAAAGTTCTTCTTTTCCATCATTGATTTTAACCAGTTGTAATTTCAATCGAAGGTATATGCTTGATAAGTCTCGATATGTGTCACCATGACCTAGCGATACAAATTCCAATACCGACGAGTTATCCAAAGAAGCTATAGGTTTATAAGATACTTCTTCAGTTTTTAAGATGCTACTTTGTACAGGTGGTGTAGAGAAAAGGTCTAATTCAGATTTCATGCATTCGTTGTATGAAGGCATACTGTCTATTTATCAAAAATATCTAACACACGTTTACGTATCTTACGTTTGCCTTTAATAGATGCTCTTTTAGCTGTCTTTTTTGTTTTTGAACCTCTTTTAACGGATTTTTGTGATTTTGAACGCTTTTTACGTTTAGAAGTTGGAGCGAAATGTAAAGCTTCAAATGGGTTGTGTCTTTTTATAAGCATTGCGACTGGTACTTCCTGAACCGGCCATGCTTCCAAACAGCTTATTTATACCTTTCTGTGATAGTTCTTCGGCAGCCGCTTTTCCTTGTTCTTTTAAAATATCTGTTAAAGGTTTACTACCCGCTTCTTCTAAAATAGCTTTTCCTGTTTAAATTGCTTATTGCTTCAAAGCTTTTGCCCCAGATGTAGCCAAAGGTTGTAAATATCATAATAATCCGCTGAAAAAACTACCAGTTCCTCTTCCACGCTGGTAAATAAGAGGAGCTCAATATAATTCTCCAATATCCGCTAAACCACCGCCACTTTGAATTGCGTAATATTTAGTATAATATGAATTCATTTTCGAAGTTATACAAAATGCTATTACCTCCACACTATGTTAAATTATTTGTTGTTTGAGTATATATAGTTTATTTTTTTTTAAAATGGAGCATTATAAATGTTTGAATATAGCCTGGCTTGAAATCAATTAACTCCCCTTGCTGATTAGTTATTTTTATAGAAATACTTTCGATAAAGGTTTTTTCAATAGGACAGTAATCTACGTGTTGAAATCTTATTGTACTCTCACATTCTTTTAAAGGTATTATACGTAAGTATCGTACTAACTGATCACCTATAAATCTGGGCTGGATAATATCAGCGTAGACGTAAATTATATATTTTTCATAACAGTCCTTTTGATGTTTGCTGAGACTCTTGCGGTGACCTTAGTGCCTAGTCCGTAACTGATCTTTCCAGTCTATTAAGTGTATCTATTATTGACATATGCTCCTGACATAATCCTGCCGTATTAAAAGATTCTTTTATTTCTGACAATATGGCGTCAGGCTCACGCATACTTTCAAGTGTTTGGAGAAATATATCCGTCAAGAAGTTGGACAGGTTGTCTATATTAGTATCAATAGGCAGTGGTGTAGTTAAATATTCACCGGAACTTTGTTTTTCGTATGGAACATCCAAAATATTGCTACCTTTAATAATTGTTCGCTGTTCGGACGGTTTAGCATTAATCGAATCATTATTCAATCTATTCAAGATGTTAAAAATCGTACCCTTAATTTGAATAATTATCTGTTGTTTTGCTTGCTCGCTAAGAGTTTGATCATCAAAGTGTACATTTGATATAAAAGCGTAATAAGATCTCTGACATTAAGATGAGATGGAAGTGGTTTTTTTATTTTGATTGTGACTCTCAAAACTTCCAACCGCAGTTCAAATACATCATTACACTTCTGCCACCAGTATTTTTTTCTGTCTCACGAGCTCTTTTGATGCTAAGCGCTGGATGTGTGTAGTTGTCTATCGAATCTTGTATGATAGCATACTTTCTCTTCTGTCTAGGAATTTGTCTAAATACGTCATCAACAAAGGCTTCAACTGACTCATAGTTTTTATATTTTAAAACAACATTTTCTGAAGCCCTCTTACCCTGATATATGTGTAATGTAAACTCGTCTGGATCCTGTTTGTATCTTACTTCAGGTATAACACTATCAAAAAAGTCAGCTTCTAACCGATCTCACATCTTTTTCTTAACATCATCCAAGTACATGGTATACCATGATGGTGAAATAGCGCTATAAAATGTTAGTAGGAATGCAGAAAAATTTACTTGTCCTGCTCTGTAACTATCTTGCTCAAGACTCTCTTTAGTCCACTCGAGTTTCTTTATTGCTATTTGATGCTAAGTGATTTGATTTCTTTTCTATGCTGCTCTGCTATTTCTTTCAATGGATTAGATGCCTCACGCCTTACCCTTTTAAAATTACTCTGATTTACTTATTCAACTGTATTTCGCTTGACTCCTCTTTTTATGGCATGATATGGCAACGAAATCTCAGTTATTCCAACACACCAGTCATCAGTAAACTTGCATGCTCTAGGTAATGCATTTGTAAAAGCTGATAGCGTATTTTCGGGATAAATTTGCATGGAATTGTTACTTAAAAGGCATACGTAAAAGTCATTATCTTTTATATCTACAGGCATTTTTAAATTCTTTCACAACCAACGCTCGATACACTTAAGATTTACTGCTTATTATTATTACAGGTTTTCCAAGGAATCGCTGCAATGCTGGAACTTCTAGTTTTTGCTGCGTTTTTTAGGCGATCACTTTGTCGGACAACTTTCTTAAGTGGTAACGAAAGCATATATTGACTGGGATCTAGCAGAGACTGCCTTAATATAGATTGATTTTTGGACGGTTTTCTACCTTTCTCAGCTGTAGGACTTTCCTTGTCGAGTTCTTCTAATATGTTCGCAGCTTCATCTATACTCATTTCTGCAGGTACGGTGTACTGGGTTATACCATCCTCAGCCGTGATTACCTTATAATCTTTATCACGAGACTTGGTTTTTGAAGGTGGTTTCAGGCTTTTTCCTATACCACTAGCTGATAAGGGACGTTTGGAAGCGGGTGATAACTGTTGTCTTGGTGGTGATTTTTCAGCAAGTTCGAAGAAATCCATTCTTCCATTCTTTCAGGTGTGTTTTCTTTTAAGGGTGATGTCTGTGTTGATATTTCATCTTTAAAAATAAATTTAGTTTGAGTAGTACTGTCCCGCAAGTTTTTCTGCTTATCTTCCGGTATGCGAATAAAATTAGTTTGAGCAGCACTATCCCGTAAACTTTTTGCTTTTCTTGTGGTAAGTGAATATTTGGTTTTTCATCTGACACACCCACAGCTTTCCGTCTTAAGTTTGAAAACTTTATTAACTCATTTCGGTAGTTATACCATTTTTCCCTATCAGATAAATTCTTGTTTTGTAATAGTTTATCCATAGTCTTATCGAACCTAGATTAATTCAGGGAATCCTCAATCTCGTTTTTCAATTTTTCGTAAACATCTGGTGAAAGAAGTAACATTTTACTTAGATTATTTTTTTTAAACATATTTCTCGATTAATGAACCAATTACACCTGATAATACACTTCCTAACAACACTGGTAAGAAGCCTCCTCGCTGTATCAGTATTTTACGTTGTCTAGGTACAGATCTTTTTGCAACAACTAATTTTCGCAAATCCTTTTTATACTTACAGAGCGAATTGTACATTTTTCCATGGGGGATATGGTTTCCCTTCGAAGTATTAAGAGTAATTTCGCAAAGAGTTTTAATGACCTCGGGTTCGGCATTTTTAATAATGGCCTGCCTTAATTTCGGTCTCGCCGTTCTAAGAACATATAGCATATGCTTGTTGTCCCTTAATCGATTCATTCGTGACACCATTTTTACTGATTAAAGGTAGACAGAAACAAGTTGTAAATGTCTTGTTAAAAATATCAGTACGGAATCTTAACACCTCGTTGATATCTTGAGTGGAATCTATCAGTAAATATCCATGGGGCACCCGTGTAATCTCTTTATATATTTTTAGCAGCTCTGAACTGTTTTCTGGATAAATCTGTCTGGCTAAATGAATAAACTGGCTCTTATCTCGAGGCTTGTTAAACACAACGAGGTATTTACAGTTAAGTGATATGTCTCGGCAAAACTTGCCATGATGAAATATATTTTGTGTTACAAGGATTGCTGAAAGATTGCGATGTTGTGAACCTTTTGTAAAGAGTTCACATACTTGTCTGCTAAAAGCATTTAACATCATATCGTCCAATACAATTAATGTAGGTTCCTGTGTATAATTTACAAACTCTTCAGAAATACTATCAATAAATTCGATATTAGTGAATGTGGTATCTGAGGGCAGAGCCCCATGTTCTGTATTACACCAGATGTTGTATTTATTAATGTACTTCTAGTACTCTCATCTGAGCACCTTTTGATCTGGAACACGACACGGTAATTACACTACGTGCCGTCAAGATGATTGGGCGTTTTCCTTGATTGTCCCGAGATGGGTTGAGCAGCGATGCGTATGGAGCAGCTTACTAGCTTTACTCCCAGTACGGTGCAATGGAGCAGCTTATTAGCTTTACTCCTAGTATATGAGAACGGAGCAGCTTACTAGCTTTACTCCTAGGTACAGATGAATGGAGCAGCTTACTAGCTTTACTCCTGGGTAAGTGAAACAACTCGTGTTCTGACTAACTCACTTACTGCCTTCTTTATTCCAAATCACAGTTTATTTATACATAATTCTTGACTTAATATTATTGCTTTTTCTTATACATTACGCTAAGTATAAGTACTTGTAATTTTAATTTCATCACGGCATTCGTATATACATAATTATTAACTTCCGTAAAGCGGTTCTTTATGGCGTTTACACATTAATTTCCGCAAAGTGTTTCTTTGTGGTATTCATAAATTAATTTCCGCAAAGCTTTTGCCGGTTTGTTGTTATTACATCACGGCATTCATTGCTTTCACATGTACATACATAAATACTTCCGCAGACCGTTCGCCGCTTTGCTGATATTGTGACATCATCGTGAACCATTGTTTCGTTCACCTGAGTACTACCGCTGCTGGCGCAAGGTTATCAAATTGCATCGTGTGAATTCTTGCGCGCAGGGGATTGTGTCACTGCCTTCACTTGTTTCTTTATATGATTAAGAAATTGGTGTAGGTCAGTAGCGAGTGACTTGACTGAACTTGTAAATATGTTTGTAGATATATGTATGTTTATACTTGCAGCTGGGAATTGTAATTCCGCATGCAAAGATAATGCTGTAGGTATGTACATATCTACATGTTTGCATTTCTTTATTGATGCATGAATTTTAGAATTCTGCGTGAAGCGAAATCGGTTCAGAGATGCATGCATGTATGTATATACATGTTTAATCGATGCTCTGTATGCAACAAATCTCCCCCTTTTTAAAAAAATGTGTTATTCTTGGGAGAGGAATAACGCATTAAAAAAAATTAACTTGGTAGCTTGGGAAAAAGAAAAATATTTACTTGAAACTATTGTATGTATATACGTAATGCTGAGATGAGTACATGTGGTGTTTAGCTGTATTAAAAAGAACCAAGCTTATCTAAGCGAGGATTAATTTGTATTAGCTTAACTGTATTTTGTACTTATTTATTTATTTATATATATATATTTTTTTTTGTTTTGTTATAACTATTTTTATGTCTACTATTTATGAGTACAATAATTTATATACATTTTTGGTACAATAATATTTTTTTTATTATAAGTAAAAATTCGTACTATATGTGTGAATACATATTTTATGGTACTATTACTCTTATGTTCTATATGTTTAGTTACATATTTATTTTTATTAGCACTATATGTGCGAATACATTTTTTTTTTTCCTATTAGTACTATATGTGTGGGTACATATTTTTTGGTACTATTATTGTTATGTTTTATATGTGTAATTACATATTTATTTTTATTAGCACTATATGTGCGAATACATTTTTTTTTTGCTATTAGTACTATATGTGTGGGTACATATTTTTTGGTACTATTATTGTTATGTTTTATATGTGTAATTACATATTTATTTTTATTAGCACTATATGTGCGAATACATTTTTGCTGTTAGTACTATATGTGTGGGTACATATTTTTTGGTACTATTATTGTTATGTTTTATATGTGTAATTACATATTTATTTTTATTAGCACTATATGTGCGAATACATATTTTTGCTGTTAGTACTATATGTGTGGGTACATATTTTTTGGTACTATTATTGTTATGTTTTATATGTGTAATTACATATTTATTTTTATTAGCACTATATGTGCGAATACATATTTTTTGTCATTAGTACTATATGTATGGGTACATATTTTATGGTACTATTATTTTTATGTTTTATATGTGTAATTACATATTTATTTTTATTAGCACTATATGTGCGAATACATATTTTTTGTCATTAGTACTATATGTGTGGGTACATATTTTTTGCTATTTATAAAATTTAACTTAACCCTATTTATACATTTATAAATTATTTATATTGATTTATTAATGATATATGTACATGTAAAAAGTGTGTAGCAATTGAATTCACCATTGAGATGTTTGTTTTATCTTTGGCTAAGCAGAATGGAATTAAACTACCTGTAAATGGCGGGTGCGTGGAATTGATTCAGATTCGACACGGCTTAGTGTTTGTGGAAGTGGTGGTGGTGGAGGAATAGGTAAATTTTGTCTGTTACCTGCTTGTTGCTAATGGGTGGCACGTTGTTTAATGGCATCCTTTAATTCTGAATGAGAGGTTTTTGAGACAGCTTGTTCTTTGTTTCTCGCTGTCGTTACTTCTACAGAGGATAGAGTTTTAAATTTTGATTTGTTTGTGTTAGTGATCTCCGACTGGAAATTTTGCGAGATCTGCTTGACTTTACTTGTGGGAAAAATCTCTTGTTGTGGAGATGGTTTATTTAGAAACTTGGTATCTATTCTGGACTCGTGGTTTAAGGTATCCGTAGCTTCTTTAGAAAATTTAGGGTATGTCTCAGTGTCTAACTGTACCTTATGGTTACTGACAGTTAATACTGTGGGTGTTTTTACTGAATAGGTATGTTGGATTGCCTTTTGCTGCTTCTTAAGTTTGTCCATTGTTTTACTGCCCCCATTTTTTTTTTAATTTTTGACAGCCATTATTCGTGAAATGGCTTCAATCTGTTGTTATGTACTGTTACTCTTCGTTTACCAATTTGAATAACAGTATTAACAGTGTTAAAGACTTGTACCACTAGATATGGTCCTAGCCATATCTGGGAAAACTTTATCTCCTGTTTTGAAGGTTACTGGACGTGAACGCTTATCGTAGTAAACTTTTGACTTTTCCTTAGCTTTCAACAAATTTTTCCGAGCGGTAGCGTACGCTTTTTGTATTTTGTACCTCAGAAGGTGGTAGTAACTTTCGTGGTTGTAAATGGGTTCCGGCTCTCTTTTCACATTAGAGGGAACATCCGCTGTGAATCCAAACAGACAGTCCATTGGTGTGAGCTTGGTGCCATCATGTGGACTATTATTGTATACAAAAGCCGCGGTTCTCAGGAATCGATCCCAAGCCTTTGGATTTTCAGATACAGTAGCTCTCAAATACTCCACTAGGGGTTTGTGGGTTCGCTCCAGTGCGCCGTTGGATTGCGGATGGTAAGCGGAAGTCTGCATTTTTTTTATTTTCAGAAGTTTACATACTCGTTTGAAAAGATCGCTTAAGAAGTTAGAACCCTGGTCAGTTACTACCTTTTTAGGAATGCGATAACGAGTGATTATCTCATCGAAAAATATTTCTGCTACCGTTTCTGCTTCGCCGTTTGGTATGGCATAACAATCTACGAATTTCGTTAGATTGTCTTGGAAAGTCAGAATATATTTGTTTCCTGAGTGCGTTTCCTCAAGAGGACCTACTATGTCTAAATAAACTTTGTCAAAGGGCATATGGGCAGTATCTGTTATGACCATTGGCATACGATACTCCGGGCTAGCCTTAAGTTTTTGGCATTTAGAGCATTTCCGAATATATTTCCTGATAGAACTAAGCATGTTTTTCCACTTATACTTCTTCTTTATTCTTCTATAAGTTTTGATTACTCCTTGGTGACCACCAAATGCGGAGTCATGATAGTCCTTCAGAATTGTTTCGATTTCCTCAGGGTCTGAGATATTTTCTGGTAAAGTATGTTGAGAATTTATTAGATTTTGGTTCCAGGGTGATTCGCCGTGTTCAGATGCACTGCTTTCGGATTTGCTGCTATCAGTTGAGTCAATTTCGACTAATTCATTTTGGAGGCTCCGTGGATATTTTTGAACTTTATTGGGAGTTTCTGTGTTTTGATTTTCCTCTTCAATATTATTTTGTGCCTCCCTTATTTGAGCTCTCGTAACAGCATGACAATGTTTTTGTTTAGGCTTTGAGGGTGTTGGAGAACTAGAATCCTTTTCGTCCATGTCGGAATCGGCTCGGTGATGTACCTGAGCTTCCACAATGAACGAATTGGGGTTTGCCTGGTTTAGCTCGGTAGGTATTCGACTAAGCGCGTCTGCATTAGTGTTATATTTTCCAGGCTTATATTCAATTTTATAGTCAAACTCTGAGAGTTTATGGTGAAACCTGACTAATCTCGATGTCGGGTCTTTCACATTGAATACGCCTTTGAGGGGCTTGTGGTCGGTGTAGACCGTGAACGTTCTGCCCTGTAAATAACACCTGAAGTTCCTGGCGGCCCACACAATAGCGAGCAACTCTTTTTCTATTGTGGAGTATCTTTGTTCCGGTTTATTCAAACTTCTACTTGCGTACGCTATTGGCCTGTCTTTACCTATTGCCCCTTGTGATAGAACAGCTCCCAATGCCTCATTGCTAGCATCTGTTCTTAGATTAAAAGGTTGGGTAAAATCTGGATATTTGAGTAGAGGTGGATTTATAAGAGAATTTTTAATCTCATTGAAAGAGTCTTGGCACTTCTGCGTCCAATTAAATTTGACGTCTTTCCGTAATAGATTTGTTACTGGCCTGACTATCTTGGAGAAATTAGGGATGAACTTGCGATAGTAGTTTGCCAATCCCAGAAACGATTGAGTTTGTCTGATAGTTCGTGGTGGAGGAAAATTTTGGACACAGCTTGTCGTACTGGGATCTGGAAGTGCGCCTTCGTTTGAGCATTTGTGTCCGAGGTATATTACTTCTCTGCGAAGGAACTGACACTTTTCGGGTTGTAATTTAAGGTTATGGGCTCGAAGTCTGTCGAATACTTTAGCTAGTTTCTCGTTATGATCTTGTAAATTTTTTCCATATATTACAATATCATCGAGATAGACAAAGCATTCTAATCCTTGGAGACCCGTTAGAATGTAATTCATCAGGCGTTGAAAAGTCGCAGGTGCGCCTTTCAACCCAAATGGCATTCTCTTAAATTCATAATGCCCGTAAGCGGTACTAAATGCAGTTTTTGGTCTATCCCTTGGGTCTACCAATACTTGGTGATATCCGCTTGCAAGGTCAAGTGTAGTAAAATACCGCGAATGCCCAAGCTGATCCAGTATATCCTCTATCCTGGGTAATGGAAAGGCATCCCCTATAGATTTCTCGTTAATTTTACGGAAATCTACTACTACTCGCCAACGTTTATTGCCGTCGGGCCCAGCTTTCTTGGGGACTACCAGCAATGGAGAATTCCACGGGCTTTTACTTAATTGGATTATGTCGTTGTCCAACATTTCCTTAATTTGCTCATTTATGACTGCCCGGTGTGTTTCTGGAAGTCTATACATCTTTTGATTTATGGGTGGCTGATTGTGTAGTATGGGGATGGTATGCTTTATGGTATTAGTGCATGTGAGCTTATCTCCCTTTAAATAAAAAAGATCGTTATACTTATAGCATAACTCAAGAATTGTTTTTTCTTCTTCGCGATTTAAATTTTCATCCAACAGTAATTCTTTACGTAAAGCCACAAGTCTGTCTGGGTTATATATAGCTTTTAATATGGTTTACGTTTCTTGAATATGGATTGGAATTAAATTTCAATTTGTCGTTTTTGACGTTGTGTGTGCTTTTGTTTTGTGCACGAAGAAAATATGGGTTGGAATTAATTTTTAATTTGTCTTTTTTGACATTGTGTGTGCTTTTGTTTTGTGCACGTAGAAAATATGGGTTGGAATTAAATTTTAATTTGTCGTTTTTGACGTTTTGTGTGCTTTTGTTTTGTGCACGAAGAAAATATGGGTTGGAATTAAATTTTAATTTGTCGTTTTTGACGTTGTGTGTGCTTTTGTTTTGTGCACTTAGGAAAGGTGGATCACCCTTTTTATGAGTACTTTGGGTATTTACGTCGTCCAAAGGTACATGGAGATACTGTATATTATAGCAATTACTTGGAACTAGAGTAAGCGTTAAGTTCCTTAGGAATACTGGTTCCGTGTTTACATTTAGAACGGATAACGGTATGAAGCTTTTATGAGGACTAACTAGGCAATTTGCGACAAATACTCCTTCTTGGATCTCCTGAGACAAGCAGATCATTTCTTGGTCTATTTGTAACGGTATGCTCAGTACCATTTGAGATCGAGGGGGTATTCTATTGGATCGCTGAAGAACTACTTCATATTGCCTACTTTCATCTTCTTTTGAGATGTTCAGAGTTTCTTCCATTGGAGGTAAAGCATTTTTGTTATCTGGTGCCCGTGATTTAAATTGCTCCTCCAATTGATCACCTGGTATTTCCTCTCCATCTTCTAGGGATGTTTCGAGAGGTACTGTGAATTCAATAGGGTTGGTTTCCGTGCGAGGGAACCGGAGTAATTTATTAGGCCCTTCGATATTACAATTTTTTGCAAGAAAGTCATTGCCTAACAGCCCATCGTGGGAAATTTGGGCAATGTCTTCTACTACCTGGAGTTTGCATGGGACACTGCGGCTTAATAAAAAGTTGCCTTGGCAGTTTCCCAATGTTTCTCCTTCTCCAAATGGAGTTTTCAAAGTTACCTTTTGGCTTCGTTCTATATGTTTTGGGTTATCTAGTGCTTCCTTTTTTATGATGCTTACTTCAGCTCCGGTGTCTACTATCAGCCGAACGGCTGTGTTTTTGCCTATGTCCAGTGGTAAGTCTACCACTGGTACATTTTCTCTATTTAATTGTTGTTTTGTTTGAGAGGACCCTGAAGTAATTTGAGCGGTTTTATTTAATGTCGAGCCGGGGATTTTTCGGTCGACAGTATGCCGTTTCCCGAATGTGTGGCCTCCCATCGTTGTTTCTGCTGACAAGTGGACACCGTATGACTTCTTCTCCCACAGAAATCGCACATATTATGTATGGGGTTAAATCTTTGTTCCCTATCTGTAGAGCCCCACCGAGCATTGTTTTTTGAGCTTACATGTTCGGGTGGCGCTTTAATATTCTGTTTACAATATTGGGCATCATGGCCCTTCATTCTGCAGTTAGTACAATAAGGAGTATTCTTACGCTTTAGGCACTCGTCATACGTGTGCCCTTTATAATTGCAGTAGCTGCAGGTGATCTTGTTTAACAGCACTTTCTGTTTATCGTACTTTTTTTCTGCCTGCTCGTAAAAAGATTTCCTGTTTGGAGGTGGACTTCCTAACGATTTCCTTGTTATGTTTGTTTGAGGAGAGCGCCAATAATTTTCTGAGTTTCTGTCGGTACTAAATGATACTGAAGTTTCTCTTGGTGGTCCCGCTATTGGGGGTATACCAATTTCAGTTTTTATGTTGTGTCTTCCGAATTCCTTTGTGTAAGGGTAGGAAGACAAATTTACACTCTCAGGTATGGGATAACCATAGGTATTAGAGAAATTTGGGATATTATGTCTTAGAAAAGGGTCCACTTGGAAAGAGTTTGTTGGGTTAGGGATATAATTTGTTGGTTGTGGAATGAAATAGAGTCCTTGCTGCAGTCTTTCCATATCTAGTGCCTTTTGAATGAGTGTTTCCAAAGAATTTTCATTCAATGTGAGTAAATAGGCGCTTAGATGGGGATTAGTTGCACCACTCTTTATGGAAGCCATAGCAAAGTCTTCTATTTGATGCTTTACTACTTTAAAATTTTCAGATCCGTATTTACTTTGTGCTGCCTCGTTGCATTGAATTAAAAGACTTCTTAATCTATTTGTAAATGAACTAAATGATTCTGGCGGATATTGCCGGCAAGTAATTAACTTGTTTATTAGTTCATGGTATGTTTCACGAGGTAAATACGTTCGGTAAAGCAGTTGTTCGACTTCTTCAAATTTTGTGAGAGAGCTGGACGCTATTAATTGATACGCGTTTCCTCTCAATCTGGTGGGGAAAATCTGCATGAAGGCTTTCCTTTCCTCTTCCCCTAGACACTGTTGCACTTGCTTACAACAGCCTATAAAAGTCTGTAATTCTGTAAGAATTTGCGCGCTAATTTCCCCAGAGAACAAAGGCACCATTTGTGCCGTCAGTTTTACTACTTTTTCATAGTTTACCGACATTTTATCCGTTTTATTGTCTTCCACTGTGTTGGAAGTAATTTGAGTGTTTATACTCGAAGTTGGTGTGTCTAACGCCTCCTAGGATACTAGGGCGCATAAACTATAATTTCTTGCTAGGAAATTAATTAGACTGTACCCTCTGAAGCGTTTACCTGAGCGATGCTCGCGATACCAATTTATGGATGGTCTGCTTTGGGGTGAATTTCGCTCTACTATTGGGCTATCTGGAGGACTTGTGTTGTCAAAAGACAATGAGTTTATAGCTGCCTCAAAATCTGAGCCAGGAGAGCTTTGATCAGGTCTTGGCATGAAAGACAAAACTTTGAGTTTTACGTAATTATTGAGAGCGAAGAAAAAAGAGATTAGGTAGTTTATCTAATTCCGTATAATAACCGAAGAATGATTAATTAAAATGTTTCTACTGTTTTTTGTCGCTTATGTACATGCACATATATCGCTGTGACTACTGTATTTATTTCTTTATTTATTTATTAATTTTTTATTAGTCTAAAGTAATTTTGCTACTAAATTGACGCGTCTTTTTGAAAATTTTTTTTTTTTTTTTTAACTTTTACTTCACTTTAGTTGAAGAGAAGAGAAAAGATGTTAACGTTTTTTCCGCTATGCAGATATGATGCTTTTATTGTTGTTACTGATGTCAATGGATGTTGTTAGAAATGCCCAACGTCTCGGTTTTGTGCGCCAGATTCAAAAATAATGCGCTCTTATGCACTCGTTTGTTGTAAATTCGAGGATCAAGGTTTTTCAAGTTTGAATTTATATAACATCCTCGATCCTACCGGCTGCGCCAAAATTGTTGAGTTTATTTATGTACTTCTAGTACTCTCATCTGAGCACCTTTTGATCTGGAACACGACACGGTAATTACACTACGTGCCGTCAAGATGATTGGGCGTTTTCCTTGATTGTCCCGAGATGGGTTGAGCAGCGATGCGTATGGAGCAGCTTACTAGCTTTACTCCCAGTACGGTGCAATGGAGCAGCTTATTAGCTTTACTCCTAGTATATGAGAACGGAGCAGCTTACTAGCTTTACTCCTAGGTACAGATGAATGGAGCAGCTTACTAGCTTTACTCCTGGGTAAGTGAAACAACTCGTGTTCTGACTAACTCACTTACTGCCTTCTTTATTCCAAATCACAGTTTATTTATACATAATTCTTGACTTAATATTATTGCTTTTTCTTATACATTACGCTAAGTATAAGTACTTGTAATATTAATTTCATCACGGCATTCGTATATACATAATTATTAACTTCCGTAAAGCGGTTCTTTATGGCGTTTACACATTAATTTCCGCAAAGTGTTTCTTTGTGGTATTCATAAATTAATTTCCGCAAAGCTTTTGCCGGTTTGTTGTTATTACATCACGGCATTCATTGCTTTCACATGTACATACATAAATACTTCCGCAGACCGTTCGCCGCTTTGCTGCTATTGTGACATCATCGTGAACCATTGTTTCGTTCACCTGAGTACTACCGCTGCTGGCGCAAGGTTATCAAATTGCATCGTGTGAATTCTTGCGCGCAGGGGATTGTGTCACTGCCTTCACTTGTTTCTTTATATGATTAAGAAATTGGTGTAGGTCAGTAGCGAGTGACTTGACTGAACTTGTAAATATGTTTGTAGATATATGTATGTTTATACTTGCAGCTGGGAATTGTAATTCCGCATGCAAAGATAATGCTGTAGGTATGTACATATCTACATGTTTGCATTTCTTTATTGATGCATGAATTTTAGAATTCTGCGTGAAACGAAATCGGTTCAGAGATGCATGCATGTATGTATATACATGTTTAATCGATGCTCTGTAGGCAACACAGATAACTCCTGTTATTTCCGGCCTTGTTAAAAATATATTATTGAGAAGGTCTTTTATAAATGTTGTTTTTCCACAGCCTGAAGGTCCAGCAACCATCATTGTAAACGGATGATTAAACTTGATCATTGCTGGTTTTAAAATATTTTATATAAAAACTGTACATTCGGTAAAATGAGTAGAAGACAAGTCGTGAATGAACTGCATAAACCAGCTCGCAAACACTTTAAGCGTCAGAGTGTTACTATCAAGGGTATTGATGATTTGTAGCAGTCAGACTTGGTCGATATGGGTTCGTACGCTTCAGAAAACCAAGGCTTTCGTTTTCTTCTCACTGTAATTGTTACGTTTTCAAAATATGCATAGGCCTCACCAATTAAAAGTAAAAAGGCATCAGAAGTTATTAAAGCGATGCAGTCTCTTTTTAATCAAGGTCGCATTCCAAGAAATTTACAAACAGATGATGGAAAGGAGATTTTTAATAAATCGTTTCGACAGCTTATGAATCGCTATGATATTAACCATTATTCCACTTACAGCGCTTTAAAAGCTTCAATTGTAGAAAGGTTTAACAGAACGTTAAAAAGCATGATGTGGAAAGAATTCAGTATGAACGGAAATTATCATTGGATTAGTATGTTAACTAAGTTAACAGAAGCGTATAATTCAACAAAGCATCGCACTACTAAACGTACTAAACTACTAACGAGAAACGTTTATTGTAGACTGTGTATAAATATCCAAAGGTAAAACCCAAACCGAAATATAAAGTAGGTGATTTTGTTCGTATAAGTAAGCATAAGCATGTATTTGAAAAAGGCTATACCCCTAATTGGACTACCGAAATATTTGTTATAAATAAAGTCAAAAGCATATTTCCAACGACCTATGTTCTCGAGGATTATGAACAAAAGGTGATTCAGGGAAAGTTTTATGAGCTTGAGCTGGCTTCAGTCAAACATCCGGATCTTTATCTTCTAGAAAAAGTTTTAAAAAGACGCGGAAATAAAGTATTAGTTAAATGGTTAGGCTTTTGACCTAAGAAGAACGCCTGGATTGATATAAAAGACGTCGTGTAATATTTTTAAAACATGGTCATCATGCTACTCTTGAAAAGTGAATCTGACCGCTTAAAAACTTTCCATAATCTTCCTTTAGATGACAGAAAGTGTTGCAAACTAGCAAGAAGTGGATTCTTTTACACAAATCTTAAAGATAAAATAAAATGTTACTTTTGCTCCCTGGAAATGTGTGCTATGAACTGCCCAGAAGACGTTGAGGCAGAACACATTCATCGATCTCCAAACTGCACGTATGCCAATGGTCGAGATGTATGTGGACTATACAATAAACCGCTCACTAAGCCGGCTCCATCAAAGACTTTAATTTATGCTTTCAACACTTTGAAGCTTTTAGCGGGTGCTATACTTATTCTTGGACTGTTTCGTGAAATTTATTATTTTTACGAATACTTCAAACAGAAACTATGAAAAAATGTTCATCGATTGTAATAAAAATACTTGACTGCTATTAAGCACGTCTTATATTTCTTCGCCCGACCTTTTTTTCAGATCATCGCATTAATTCGAAACGACGCAAAAACTTACCTTACCCAACATTTATACACCGCTTCTCTCTATAACCAGCCACTTTCGCTTTCAACACAAAAAAATATAAACAACAAACTTTCCCCCCAGCAGGCCCCCTCGAAGACAGAGTGTAAACATCAAATTTTCCCCGATCGTCCCACCACGTAAACAAAGACCATGCCCCGATCGTACCCCACGTAAACAAAAACTTAGCCCCCCATGGTTCCCACACGGAAACAAGACCTCGCCACTGAAAAAACAAGTTTCATTTGAAACTCGACCGCGAAAAATATGAACACACCTCTTGAGCAGGTACACTACATGTATTCACATGTGTCCGAACATAACAACTCTACTCCCATTTTTCAGTTCAATAGTTTCACACGGTATAAACACACCTCCATAGTCTGGAACTTGTTTCCAATTCCGCCATTTACTTTACACACAAGTGGTACAAAAAGCAACTTTAGTCTCATCAACTTTCATTTTCCCGTGCATACGCCCATTTCTCATATGATTTACACTATAGTGGGACAAGGGTCTTCTGTCCCTTACAGACGTAACGTTATTTGGTATCCAAAGTGTCCATATACTACTATGGCAGATCGAGGACATTTCTAAATGACCCATTTCCGGGGAGTCCTAGCCATCGCCATTTTAATAAATGTTTAATCAAAAATATGTTGACGTTTTTTTCGCCAAAGTTCATAAGATTTGTTCTTTAAGAAGCATTAGTCGCAATTTTCAATTCTTCCTTAAGAAGACTCTGGTTGACAGTAAAAAAAAAATTCTTCTTTAAGAAGATTTATTCGCACAAATTCAACAGATTTCTACTTTAAGAAGACTATAATTAACATTCAAAAAAACTTTCTTCTCTAAAAAGATTTATTCCTAAAAATTCTAAAGATTTATTTTTTAAGAAGACTATAGTTGACAGTCAAAAACAAATTTTTCTTCTATAAGGTGACTTATTCGCAAAAATTCAAAAGATTTCTTCCTTAAGAAGACTATAGTTGACGGTCAAGAAAATTTTCTTCTCTAAGAAGACTTATTCGCAAAGCTAACCAAAAATTGTGTACCGCTCCAACTCTCCCTCTCTCCCCCCAAAGCTCACCCCTATCATGAACTCCCATCACAGGTAAATGGAAAATTAAAGATCTCGATAGAAACCAAGTCTAAAAAAAAACATGACCCGGGGGAAAGGTCAGTCCGAGATGCCAAAGGATGAGAGCGCTAACACAGATTCCTCAGCCAGGCAGCTAGCAGCATACTAACTGAGGGTCTCTGGAGCCTTTCAATACCTCTTCCCTTCCTGTACTCGAGTGAGGATCTCTCCAAGCAAGTGACGAGCAGTGTGTGTGGAAGGGTAATAGAAGAAAATCTATAACGAGTTCAAGCTCCTCACAGAAAGCCTAAAGAAGGGTTGGTCAGAGATGCCAGAGACTGAGAGCGCCACCATAGATTCTTCAGCCAGGCAGCTAGCACAGCGGACTGCCCTATCCACCTGGCTCTCCAGCTAGGCAGAGCCATGCCTAAGGTTAACCACCTGGCTTGCAGCCACCAAGGCATCTCGCAGAGCATTAAGATAGACAGGCCTCCACGATAACTGAATTCAGAAACTTGAGTGAGACAACCCGCCATTTCCGTGGAAGATGGCTAGAGGAAAAGATAAAAACCGAAACATTAAAATTGCAACATCGTCTTTAATTGAAAAACTGTTCAGATCTTGGAAGAAGGTCTGAACCTGAAAATTGAAGAATACTTTGAAACGTATTAAAATTCGAAAGCGAAAATGGTTAGATCATAAGTCTCCAGCGACACCCACTGGATACGAGACTCCGAGACTGATTACTGGCTACTATCCAGAACTCAGAATCTTCGAAGCCACGATCCCTAGCAAAAGCAACCTTCAGACCACCGTGAACCAACTTAGGTGGCCCCACGTTGGGCGCCGTTTATTATGGGACGAAAGGAAAAGTGAGAGCTGGAGGACGGAAAGTCCGTCTGCCAGCAATAGTTGACAGCTCACCCAGTGACAGTTTAGCAGGCAGCTATATGGCGGAGAGTGCGAACGAAAACTGGGATCTTCAAAAAAACAACACGCTACACAGTGACCCGGAGGGGATCGAGTACATCACTCACCTACAGAGTATCCTAGGATCGGGTGGCGTGATCCTTTTATCGTTCCCAGCCGCCCCACGATATCACTGGTAGTAGATTTGCGACGTTCCTATTATCCCTGTGGAAGAGAGAGAAGAGGCCTCGGGGTAGAAGAAATAGAAAAAAAATTCAGTTGTTTACCAAGTCATTTCCAGTTCTATTTCGAAACCTAGCATACAAGAATATATGACTTTTTTTTTATATTCACCCCCATAGCGGTAAAGATGTACACTCTGCGTTGATTGGTTTGATTGGTCGATCTTTCCTCTCATCTTCTTATTTATATTCCCTCACTTGGTACTAATTGCGGCCATGGTAATACTGATACTATAAACACATCCAAATGTTCTCCCTGTTTTTTCTTATTGTTGACACAACCTTTCTTTGTATAATCCAGACGCACCTGTATAAAGGCTAGCACTTGGTAAGTGCCTACTGTAAGTATTAGTGTTCGATGAATGGGTTTGCACTACTATTACGATGGTTAAAGACAAATATCGAAAATTTAAAACTAGTTATTATTTATTTCAGGTGCTCCTGCTACCGGGCAAAACTAGATAAGTCCATTTGTAATTATTATAGTGTTCTCTGAATGTTGAAATACTATTAATGTGCTTGCCCGAAAATAACGAAATTTAAACTAAACTTTATTTATTTCAGGTGCTCCTGCTACCGGGCAGCACTAGGTAAGTCCATTTGTAATTATTATAGTGTTCACTGAATGTTTAATTACTATTAATGTGCTTGGCCGAAAATAACGAAATTTAAAACTAAACTTTATTTATTTCAGGTGCTCCTGCTACCGGGCAGCACTACGTAAGTCCACAATTTACGTAGTACTTTATGCGATAATTAATAAATATCATTTATTTTCCGGCGCTCCTGGACAAGGCTAGTACTTGGTAAGTCTCTCAATTAGCGTTGTTATTCCTTATAAGTATATTTCAAATGATACTTCGAATTACATTCAGTCACATTTGCAAAAAAAAAAAATATACTAAATGCTCCTAGACAAGGATAGCACTCGGTAAGTCTATCAATTAACGTAATAATTCATTATAAGTTAATTTTAATGATAATTTAAACTTTATTCAGGCACATTTGCAAAAAATTTTAAACTTTTTCATTTTCGAGTGCTCCTGGGCAAGGATACCACTCGGTAAGTCTATCAAGTAAATTTTATAGCGATGTAATCAAAAAAATTTGATCCTATAGTATCTAATAACGAATCATCAACTTTCTTTCAAAAACTGTCCATATTGGGCGGAATAAAATGAAATAACAAGTATAAACTATATTTTCTCTCTTGTTGACGCTCCTCTGAATGGATAAGCCATATCACTGATACGTTCATTGAAATTTTTATAGCATCAGTCATGAGATCTATTAGAGAGTAGTTCAGCTTTTACCGGTACAGTTTCTAGTCTTCTTTTGTTCTATTAATCTCGATACATCTGGCAATTTTTCTTTTTTCTTTTTGTGCAAATAGTGGTCTGGTGTTATAATTTCGTATTCCATCGGCATTACTGCGTTGCACTTATCATGGCTAACGGACGTAATGATAAGGTGAAGCTAAGATCTGAACGTGACTTAACATCCTCATCATCACCCTCCACATCGAATGTTACCGGTTTGGAATCTATCACAAGTAATTTTGAGGCACAAATATCTGATCGTTTTCATTTTGAGGATAAATTAACTAACGAATTCAAGGGTCTTTTGTCTGAGCTCGAAAAAAGTATTATGTACAGACATAAATAAAATAAAAAGTGATCTACACCGGACACATCAACGCCTCGAGTTTTTTGAACGCATGCATGCATTCAATGATGTAGTTTTGAGTGGTGTTCCTTACGTTAACGACAGGAATTTTTTTCTAAATTATGCGCCTCAACTGGCCTGGCTACGAAAATAATATCTAAACAAATTTTTCGCTTAAAACGTGGGAGTAAGAGGACGGTAGTTTCATCGCCCGTTATAATAAAATTAAACAGTCCTAAAGAGAGGAACTTATTATTCTCTGCTATCAGATCTACAATTAAAACAAGAAGTAATACTGGCACTGTCTGTTTGATCTTGCATGACATCGGGATGGGAGATGTTACAGTAGAATCTAATGCAATATTTTTAAATGAATATCTTACGTCAACAAACCATACCATCAAATGGAGGGCTCTTGATCTGAAGCGTCATAGACATCTGACTTCTGTTTTTACTGTATATGGTCGAGTTTTTGTGCGGAAGAATATCAAAGATAATGCTATAGTCATTGGAAACTGGTCGGCTGAATATGTATATACAAAATTTTTCTATGTTTTTCATTTCAAATTGTAATATTTTTTTTTAGTTATTTTTCTGAAATGGTTAATCTATCATTTTTCGTGCATTATTGTTAGATTCTGGCCTATTGTATGTAGTTGCGCGCTTGGATCTTTATTCTTTGTGTACCTTTCATTTTTTTCAATATTTGTCTTCTTGAAATGTCCATTTTTGACTCAATATGTGCTTGCATTATTGGTTTTTAATGTTGGCTAACCCTAATCGTGAAATTGAAGCAGGCAATACGCGTATTCATCTTAATATTATGTGCAAACAGAGTTCCGAGTTAAAGGTTTGTCATTTCAGTGCGAGAAGCTAACTTCCAAGCATAGATGAAGTGAAATTTTTAGTGATTCGACGTTGGGTGTCATTTGCGTATCAGAAACCTGGCTTAAGCCAGAAATTAGTGACACCCTACTTAATTTACATAATTATAGAGTTTTTCGAAATGATCGTTGCGGCAGTCGCGGCGGAGGAGTTGCCATCTTTATTAAAAAGAGTATTCACTGCAAAGTAATTTTAACACCTAATAATGGGGAACGGGATACTGAATTCATCTTTTGCGAATTATTTTCTAGCAGTGATAAGTGTCTTATTGGATGTGTATATAGACCGCCCAGTTGCCCCTCTCTGCAGAGCTTTTCCAGCGAATTAGAAAATATTGTACCTAGGTACAAACATATTATTCTCTGCGGTGACTTCAACATTAATTTTCTAACTACATCCTATTTGACAAACTCCTTTCAATATCTTCTTGATTCTTTGGATTTACATTGTAACGGGGTTTTTTCGTTAGACGGATTGCGGGTCAGCTCTAGAGGAACGCCAGGGTTTAAATGAAGTTTTGTCCAACGATGATTTTTAATGATAATACTTTCTTTCTTTATTTATTCAAACTTTTATTTAATTTATCTTAATCCTAACACAGTTTTCGAGTTAAAGTTTAATTGTATTGGTAAATACTTTTATTGTCTTTGGTTCTTATTATTATATTTGTTTTAATTCTTAATAGAGGGTTTTGTATCCAGATATACGGGTATGTTCCAAATAATGCAGATGTAAAGTGGCCGTGGATATACTCACATCCCCAAAGAAATGTAGGGTTGTTTTGAATACGGATATACTCGTATACAAAGGCAAAGTGGCCGTGGATATACTCCCGTCCCCAAAGAAATCTAGTGCTGTTTTGAATACGGACATACTCGTATACAAAGGCAAAGTGGCCGTGGATATACTCACGTCCAAATAATATAACGGTGACGTGGCCGTGGATATGCTCACGTTGTCAAAGAAATCTAGTTGTTGTTGAATACGGATATACTCGTATGCAACGGCGAAGTGGCCGTGGATATGCTCACGTCCCTAAAAGAAATTTAGTTGTTTTGAATACGGATATACTCGTATTGCAAGGCGAAGTGGCCGTGGATATGCTCACGTCTCAAAGGAAATTTAGTTGTGGATGTACTCACAACAAATGGAATGCTGGGTAGTTTGGATTTCTGGAAGGATCTTTTTTGAGATCCGAGCTAGTCGAGGATGGTTGACCAACTGCTTTCTTCAGCGCTGCGAACTGCCTTTTATAGCACTTGCGAACACGCCTCACATGGAAAACTAGTTATAACCAGTTTAAGTGAACATGTATGAGCAAAGCAAAGCCAAAGGCAAGTCCACCGCGTGTGGCTGAGTGTCGGAGATTGGGCGGGTATAGGCTTATGTGTTCACAATGCATTGTTGTCGGTTTTATCCATCGATGGTGGCTAGCGTAGTCATGGCGGGACAACTTCGTGCTGCCGTAGGGGTGGTGTATGTGTAAGACATACAATTTTGGTCTGAAGGACTGGTACCCTGATATGTATATATATATCTGGTGCTGCTCGACATGACTTTGTGTTTTATGTAAATACCCATTGACAGATTTGACTATTTTAACTTCGTTGCATCCCCCCTATCGTCATAAAAAAAAATTTGTTTTCAGGAGACATATTTTTTTCCTCTAATCATATACATAATATTGTACAGTTTACACATAGTGTGTGTATTTTCCAAGAAACTTAAATTTATTATAGTTATATCTAAAAATTCATTTTTTTTTCTAATCATATACAAAATATTTTACAGCTTATACATACTGTGTGCATTTTCCAAGAAACTTAAATTTATAATAGTCCTATTTTATTTTTCCCGCGGACGGGAATCGAACCTACACTTGTTAGAATCGGTCAATGATGGAGAAATAAGAATTTTAAGAACTTTTATTTTTAATGATTCTAAATCAAATTTATAAATACAAGAAGAAAAAACAACCGCCTCGTCCGGGATTTGAAACCGGGACCTTCGGCTTGCCGGGCGACTGCTCTTACCACTGAGCTAACGAGACAGATGATTTTCCCTCTTGCATTTATCAAATTTGAAACTAGCCTACAAGTGCAAGCAAGTGCTCGTCCCATTTTTGATGGTTTTGATTGTTTTGATTACCCGGTTGGCTCTTTCGGTTGGATTTGCCTGAGGTGTATATGGTGGAGTGAGTCGGTGTGTTATATTTAATTCTTTTAACATTGATTTGAATTTAATACTCGCGGATATCCGAACCTTGCAACAATTCTTTCTCTAAATCCTCTTATTAACCCAGCTGTGGTTGCTTTTCGTAGTGGCATTATCTCGGTGCACTTGGTAAATTTGTCTTGAAAGACCAAAATCATACCATGACCGTTTGATGAACGAGGTAGTGGTCCAATGAAATCGGAACTTACGATATCACATGGTCGATTGGCAGGGATAGGATTCATTTATCCAGCAGTTTTTTGTTGCAACGTTTTATAGCGCATACATGATTCACAGCTTCGGACGTATTTGGATATATCCCTGAACAATCCCGGCTAGTAATAGTATTTAGCTACTCTTGCAATCGTTTTGCTTGTTCCGAGATGTCCCGTAGTAGTATCATGGTTTTCTCGTAATACTCTTTCACGAAGTGCTTTCGGTACACAAAGTTTCCAGGGATTTGTGTCATCAGTATATGATGTTGAATCGTGGAAACGGCGATAGACTTTTCCGTCCCGAATTTGATAGTCAGGACAGACTTCAGGGTGGTTTTTAACGGTGTATAGCTTCTTGGTATACCAAGGGCATTCTGGTGATGTTTCCGCACCTCGAGATATTGAATTCACTAATGTTGTTTCTGGCATGGTATTGGCCATTGGTTGTCGTGGTAGCGCATCGGCAACTTTATTCAGTTTTCCCTCTCGATATTTTATTTCGAAATCATACTGTTGAAGTTCAATGGCCCATCTTGCTAGTATTCCGGATGAGTTTTCTAGGGAATGCAACCATTTTAAAGCTTGGTGGTCAGTTAGCACGGTAAATCGGTATCCTTCTAAATATGGACGCATTTTCCTGATGCCGCATACAACGGCTAGGCATTCTTTCTCAGTTACTGAATATTTTTGCTCAGCTCCATTTAAAGTGCGACTCGCGTAAGCTATGACATGTTCTCTTTCATCAAATTGCCGACAGAGTACAACACGTAAGCCTTCTTGGCTAGCATCGGTTTGAAGAGTAAACGGTTTTGAAAAATCTGGACAAGATAATATGGGTGCTTCGGTAAGTCTGGTTTTTAAACCCATTAAAGCTTCATTTTGCTCTTGTCCCCAAGTCCATTTCCGATTCTTCCATAGTAGTTTTGTGAGTGGTGCCACTACAGTTGAAAATGATGGGACAAAGCGGCAGTACTATGAGGCAATGCCCAAGAATCTTCTTAATTCTTTAACGGTGTTAGGTGCAGGCAAACTTTGTACTGCATTAATTTTATCTGGATCGGTATAAATACCTTGTGAACTGCTGACATGTCCTAAGTATTTGAGTTTCTCTTTTATAAATTCACATTTTTCTGGATTTATTTTTAAACTAGCTGTTATGATTCGGTCAAAAACTTGTTTTAGTTTTTCAAAATGTTCCTCGAGTGTTCGCCCTATGACTACAATGTCATCTAAGTATGCAAACACATATGGATCCATTTCTAGTCCTATGATTTGATCCAGTGCACGCTGAAACGTTGCGGGTGCTGAATAATGCCCAAATGGCATGACTTTCCATTGAAAGAGTCCACGATATGGTACTGTAAATGCTGTATATGGTCTACTTTCAATGTCTAATGGAATTTGCCAGTACCCCTGTTTAAGGTCGATTGTCGATATATGTTTAGCGCTCCGTAGTTTGTCCAAGATGTGGTTTATTTGTGGTAGCGGATAGGCATCTTTTATTGAGTTTTCATTGATTTGCCTATAGTCAATACACAGCCTCCATCCTGTTGGTTTTTTACGTACGAGCACTATTGGGGAACTATATGGACTATTGGATGGCTCTATTCTGTCTTCATGAAGTAGTTCGTCTATTTCGCTATTAATAATTTCTTGCATTGCTGGACTCCGGGGATAACAGCGCTGTTTTATTGGTCGGTCGTGCTTCATTCGAATATAGTGTTTGGTTATTGGTGATGGTCCATTAATTTTGTCAAACCTTTTTATTTGTTCTGTGAGAAATTCAGTTACTTGTTGCTCTCGGTCTTCGTCTAGTTCAGCTGGTATTCCGATGGAGCAAGTTATTGGTTGAGCTGACTCTTGTTCAGTGTTTAGGAGGCCTGATTGAATTTCTCTGTTCCAAAGTTGTATGTTAAACGCACACTTTTGTAAAAAATCTACTCCGAGTATAAGTGGTTCGGACAGGTTGGGCATATAGTAGAATAAGTGAGTTATGCTGTTTTCGCTCCACTGTATGTCAACCTCATCTGCGGTTCTTATATGTACGTTGATACCATTAGCTAATGAAGTAGTCATCTCTCATTTTGTTGTTCTGATTTTATGTAAGTTTAAGACTTCTTGTATCTCTTCTCCAATAAACGGTTTAGCTGCTCCAGTGTCAATGAGAGCAATGAATGGTGTTTCCATTACTGAAACGGTGACAAAAAATCTGGTGTCTTCATAGCGTACATCGGGTATTTGTGATTTACATATATTTGGTATTATTTCTAAGGCTTGTGGCTCTGGGGTACTCGGCTGCCTTATTTCTCCGATACCCCTCTTTCTTTTCCCTGACTTGAAAAGTTTGGTGGTCTGTGTGGACATCTACAGTCTCGGGACAAAATTCCCTCTGTGCCACAGCGAGAGCAAAATAACTTTGGTGTAAGACGGCAATCAAATTTTCGATGCCCACGTTGTCCACACCTCCAGCAACAGTCACTACTAGAATATTGTACCTTCACAGGAAGTGTTTTAAAATTTGTGTTATGTCTTTCTGTATTACTGGTTGATGGTGTTTTTAGACTACGATTTTTCTCCTGAGTTTTAATGTACTCGTATTCTTCCACGAGTTGGATCAGTTCTGTCAAATTTTTGAAATCTTTTATGCGGACGTATAAACGATATTCGGGCAAAAGATTTTCATATATTCTCTCAAGTTTCTCTTCAGGTGTTCTATTTATTTGCCAGCGCATTAAAGACTGAATATCTGTAATATAGTTTTTTGCCCTTTCCCAAGGTTTTTGTATTTTTGTCCGGATTTCATCCGCAAGTTGTATACTAAACCTTGATGGCAGAAAGAAAAACTTGAAACTTTCAATAAACTCACTCCACTGAGTCTGCTGGTGTCGATTATTACGATACCCCGCCAGTGCCGTTTTTGTGAGTAATTCTGGAAGTGCTCTAAGAAGACGGTTTGTTGGAACCTGATAGCAATCTGCTAGTTCTTCCACCCTCTCTAGGAAACTCAATGGAACCTACCCTTGATCAAATTTTATGTTCCAATTGCGCACTTTATCCATTATGTCAGATTCAGAGAGTCCTCGGTCTCTGGTTTCAGTTACAACAGGCATGGGGGAACTTGTAATAGACATATTTCCTTTAAATGACTCTTCTGTAATTTCTGAAATCGGTTGAGTTGAACTAACTTCTGCGGGAGTCATTATGGTATCGGTGTATATTGTAGTTGTCATACTGGTGGTTGTTAGTAGGGGTATGTTTATTTCTGTTAACTCAATTTCTTCTGGCTGCTTATTTTTTATTGTGGTGCTTAAACGTTTTTTAAGCTCTTGAACGGTTCCCTCTGTGTCAAGTCCTCTTTTCTTTAACTCACTAATAAGATCTTCCTTCTTTAGCTGGTAGACGGTGCTTGATGTTAACATTATTTTTCTTTTTTCTTCTCTCTGGTCTGGTATGGTAATGTAATCGGTGTTACTCTTTTCCTTTTTGGTGAGCGTATTTTGTACTATTCAATATTATGGAATTAGAGTCCCTGCTCGGGTGCCATTTTGTAACGGGTTTTTTTTTCGTTAGACGGATTGCGGGTCAGCTCTAGAGGAACGCCAGGGTTTAAATGAAGTTTTGTCCAACGATGATTTTTAATGATAATACTTTCTTTCTTTATTTATTCAAACTTTTATTTAATTTATCTTAATCCTAACACAGTTTTCGAGTTAAAGTTTAATTGTATTGGTAAATACTTTTATTGTCTTTGGTTCTTATTATTATATTTGTTTTAATTCTTAATAGAGGGTTTTGTATCCAGATATACGGGTATGTTCCAAATAATGCAGATGTAAAGTGGCCGTGGATATACTCACATCCCCAAAGAAATGTAGGGCTGTTTTGAATACGGATATACTCGTATACAAAGGCTAAGTGGCCGTGGATATACTCAAGTCCCAAAAGAAATCTAGTGCTGTTTTGAATACGGACATACTCGTATACAAAGGCAAAGTGGCCGTGGATATACTCACGTCCAAATAATATAACGGTGACGTGGCCGTGGATATGCTCACGTTGTCAAAGAAATCTAGTTGTTGTTGAATACGGATATACTCGTATGCAACGGCGAAGTGGCCGTGGATATGCTCACGTCCCCAAAGAAATGTATTGCTGTTTTGAATACGGATATACTCGTATACAAAGGCAAAGTGGCCGTGGATATACTCACGTCCCCAAAGAAATCTAGTGCTGTTTTGAATACGGATTGTTAAATCCCAAAAAAGGGGGGGGGCAGGTGCTGGTTGTGGAATGATAAGACAGGCGTTTTTCAAAAAACAAAATTTTTGCTCTAACTAATTCTAATTCATTAATTCAAATTCATTGATTTTACTAAATTCTATCATTACCTCTAATATTTAATTCAAATTTATTCTTCAATTCTTGACCTCCACTGGCGATATTTATTCATTAATCTGTGGATCAGAAGAAAGGAAAAATAATTATTAATTATAGTTAATAAAAAAGTGAGGTTGGGATGACAGAATGAGCGTCACAAATCTGCTCAGACTAACTGTAGCTGAGTTCAAAAGACTCCCAGAATATGGTGCTGAAATATTATTGAGTTCGTAAAAAATATTAGTACAAATGGGAGTCACAAATACTTCCCTTGGTTTGTTAATCAAGACTTAATTTGGTTTCAGAGCCACCGATCTGTCTTGCGGCTTGGTCAAATCGCAAGTGATTTTCTATTTCTACTCGCTCGCTATTTATAGGCAGAAACACAATAGGAATTGTGTCTGCCTGTGGCGTTGCCAATGACGCCCGCGTCTTTGTGCGAACTTTCACGTATTTGGTCCCCAAATGGCGTCATCGTGTGAATTTTCATGGATTTGGTCCAAAAATGGCGCCGTCACAGTTTTAATCGGAATACTTTTCTCTATGCTATGAGCTGCCATCTTGTTTATGTCAAATTTTGATGGCAGCTGATGGAGACCGGTAAGTGTTTATATTTTGATTTTTGATTTGTTTATAATTTTGTTAATGATTTGTTTTCTCTTTTATTTTAGGTGTAGTCGAAATGACTGTGGCGCGGGATTCGGATTTGTTTAATGTGTGAGTATTGTCTTTTGGTAAAGTTTCAGATTGTTTAAAGTTTTAAATGATCTGAGATTTTACCATTTGTTGATTTTTTATAAATGCCAGTATTTGTTTTTTTTTTTAGATTCTGCTGGTCACTTCGTGGGATACATCGCGAGAATTATTGTGAGTGTTAGTTTTTAGGGTTTTATTAAATAAGTTTATTTTTAGTTTTTGTTCCTAGACGGAACATCCTCCCGCCTCTCGAAAAAAGAGGACTTATATTTTGTTAGAATGAATAAATTAATAAATTGATTGTGTGCAAACTTACGTTACTGTTTTTTATTTGTAAGCGAACCCTGATTTGTCCTGTTGCTAATTTTAAAAAACGAAGTGTATCTCCGTCCTCCGTTGGGATTCGGTAGCACTTTCTAGCAGCCATAATCTTTAGCCATGGGATGTTTTAGTGTTGGATCTGCTCCCACAGCCGAGGATCGACGACAAAATTGGCTGGCGGCTTTATGAATGCCTTTGGTGGTGCTGGAGTCGGGTGTTGCTTTTGAGGCATTAAGGCAGCCCCCTTTTGTGATGCATCAACTGGTGCTGTGAATGGAGCCATCAATGCTGGCCTTTTGGGTGGTATGTCGTGCGGCATGTCATGAAGCGCTGTCGCTGCCGCCGTTGTTGTTGTGGTAAAGGCCGTCAGTGCTGACCTTTTGCGGTTCGTGTGGTTATGTGGTGTTGTGCCAGCCACAAGTTCAAGAGGCCGTTCTGCTTTTTGAACAATTTGTTTGCGTGCCCCTGTAGGAGGTCTAGCTGGCCTTGTCGGTTTTCTGGTGGATATTTCATCAGCCAGATTTCTGATTGTTGGGCGTGCCTGTATGGCTTCGAAGGGGGGTAGGTACGTTTTCGGGCGCCTGGGCATATCTGTTACACGGAGCTTGTCGTTCAAAGAACTTTCAAGCTCCGGAACGTCGTCGATGTCTAGGCAGTCGTCTAAGTTCGGTCAGCAATTAATTCTCCTTAGGATCATGATTGAGACAACAAAAAAAAATAAATGATACCAAGCAACAAAATTGTAAGTTGTGCAAAGAAAGGAAAAAAATAAATAATAAAAAAATAAAAATTAAGCGATAAACTTACAGGTTTGTTAATAAATAAAAATGAAAATAGATAATTGCAAAATAAAAAATAAATGAAAAACCAAAAAATAAGAAATGTGTGGTTTTGCTGCTTCTGGTTTCGTGTGAGGTTGTCAAGTTTTGGCGCATTGAGTTAGTGATGAAGTTTGGCTTGTTTTTTGCTGGTGCACTGTATTATCGACATTTTATTTTATCATGATTCAAATAGATGGCGCTCTGTTTTTTCTTCTGTTGTGACGTGTGGGCCACAAGGTAGTCAATTACTCCTGGCTTTCGATGCTGTTTTTTGGTTCTTCTGCCATTGGTAATCTAAATAATTTTGTAAACGGACGACAGTATTCTTGTGATGCAGTTTTTACTGTGGCGACTCTAACGTGGTTATCCGCCAATGTGTGGATCTTTGTGATTCTTCCCAGTAACCACTTCGTTGGTGGGCAATGTTGGTTTTGAATTAAAGCCAAGTCATTGATCCTTAAATTGGTTTTCATATTTCTCCATTTTGTGCGTTGTTGCATATTGTGGATGTATTCGATAGACCATTTCTTCCAAAACTGTTCCGTCAAAATTTGTGCGTACTGCCATCGTTTAAGTAGATTGCAATTTTCTAATATAGATGGCTCTGGAACAGCTTTGATATTCCGGCCTGTCAAGAAATGACCGGGTGTCAGCACGTTTTAGCCATTGGGGTCATTTGAGGGTGGTGTCAATGGTCGAGAGTTTACACACGCTTCTATCTGGCATATGACCGTAGATAGTTCTTCGTATGTGAGTGTTGTATTCTGTAATGTTCTCTTTAGATGCGTTTTTATTGACTTCACGCCGGCTTCCCATAGCCCTCCGAAGTGAGGAGCTGCTGGTGGATTGAAATGCCAAGTAATTCCTGACAATGTGATGTCATTGGAGATGTCATGTGGGAGCTGACATGACAGTTTTTGCAACTGGCATGACAGTTCTTTGCTAGCTCCAATGAAGTTTGTACCACAATCTGAGTATAAGTGTCTGCATAGTCCTCTCCTACTCGTAAAGCGTTTGAGGGCTGCGAGAAATGCTCTTGTTGTGAGCTATGTCACAATCTCAATATGTATGGCTTTTGTGGCCATACATACAAATATACTGAGATATGCCTTTGTAATTTTAGCATTTCGTATTTTTGATGTTTTGATGTTGATTGGACCATCATAGTCTACTCCCGTGTGTTCGAATGCCATAGATGGCGTTGTACTTGGGGAGGGTAAATTCCCCATTAATTGATTTGATGTCTTTGGCTTAGTTCGAAAACATGTTATGCAATGGTAAATTCGTTGTCTGATGGTGTTTCTGGCATTTATTAGCCAATACTTATTTCTTAGGGTGTTGAGCACAAGTTGCGTACCTCCGTGCAACGTGTACAAATGGATGTAATCGATGATTATTTTGGACACGTGATGATTGTTGGGTAGAATCATGGGATATTTTTGATCGTAAGTTAGGATGGCATTTTCAAGTCTTCCACCTACTCGAATGATTTGATTGGTGTCCAAAAATGGGGTTAAGCTAATAGTCGACTTTTGCTTAGAATTGGTTTCCGTTTGACTAGACTTTCATATTCGTCAGTAAATGTTTGCCTTTGTATTAGTGTGATAATTTTTGCATCTGCCTGTCAAAGTTCATCACATGTTAGATAACCATTCTTGTGATTTGTTGAGGTTGTCTGCCAATTGAAGTAGAATCTTCTACAATATGCAATGATGCGTATGAGTTTGGGAAATGATGAATACTTGTTTAACCAGTCGATATGGTTATCTGTGCAAATCAGAGCCTTGACTTTTCGCGACTCAAGTTCAAGACACTTGTTAGTTATGTGTTCTTGGGGCCACCCATCAGCATGTTGCGGAAGCCAATAGGGGCCGTTCCATCAGAGCTCGTAGTTACTGAGCTCGGTGGGGTACAATCCTCGAGTGGTGCAATCTGCGGGATTGTCCTTTGATGGCACGAAGCGCCAGAGTTGTGGCTGGATGTTCTCTTGGATTTCTGCCACTCTATTAGCGACGAACGTTTTCCATCGCGTCGGATGGCTTTGCATCCAGGCCAACGTGATCTCAGAATCGCACCAAGCGACGGTTGTTATGTCTTGCAGTTTCATGTCGTTTTGTATCTGTTTTAGCAGGCGTGATAAAATGAGAGCTCCACACAATTCCAATTTGGGAGTGATGTTGTCTTTGTAGAAGCGACTCGCGTTTTGGATGTCAGCAGCTGTGTGGTGACCGTGTCATTTTCATCGATTATTTGTATGAACGCGACGCTGGCGTAGGCCTTTGTTGACGCGTCACAGAATCCATGTAGCTGCATATTTTTTTTATTTTTGTGCATATTTTATCCATCTAGGGATTTTTATGAATTTGACATCTTGGAGGCCCTTTTGATATTTGGTCCACTCTTGAATTAATATGGGTGGTAATGGTTCGTCCATAGCATATCCACCTAGCCATAGCCTTTGAATGAGGATTTTCGCAAGTATGATGCGTGGAGCTAGCTATCCTAGTGGATCAAACAAAGCTGATACTTCTGACAGAATGCTTCGTTTGGTGTAGCTGTCTTTTGCTACTGTTGGCTTAATGGTGAAGCTAAATTCATCTGTCATAGGATTCCATTGTAGCCCGAGAGTTTTTATCGTGTTTTTTTCTGATAGATTTAGGATGGGTTTAACTTCTTGATCTGTTATCGGAATGTTAGCCAATAATTCTGGACTATTTGCTGTCCACTTCCTGAGGTTAAATCCTCCTTTGCTCAGTGTGCTGATGAGTTCCCTTTGCAGTGATAAGCCTGTAATACTGTCGTGTGCTCCGGTCAGTAGGTCATCGATGTAGAATTCTGTTCTTATACTTTGGGCAGCGAGTGGAAAATTGTGTTCTTCATCGTTGGCCAGCTGATGGAGTGTTCGAATAGCCAGATATGGAGCTGCTGCTGTTCCAAATGTGACAGTTTTCAAACGAAAATCTTTTAGGGGCTCGTCTGGGCTATTTTTCCATATAATCCTTTGGTATTCTTGATGGTTTGGATGCATATGTATCATACTATACATCTTCTCGATGTCGGCTGTAGATACGTACTTGTATAGCCGCCATTGTAGAATGATGGCCCACAATGTGGGTTACATTGTTGTGCTCACTAACATTTGCTCGCTTAATGACTGACCGTTGGATGACCTGGCTGATGCATTGAACACGACTCGCATTTTTGTGGTAGTGCTTTCTTTGGTGACTCCATGGTGAGGTAAATAATAATGCTGGATTTGCTTTGCTCTGGCCATGTTCTGTTCAGTTTTTATCTGACTTGACGGGATTTCTTTCATGTGTCCCAGTCGTTGATATTCCTTTATGCATGCCTCGTTTTCGGCATACATTTCTGGATGCTTTTTCAAACGTTGTTCTAGCTGAAAAAACTGTTTTATTGCCATGGGTCTGGTCTGCCCTAATTCTGGTCCGATTTTGAAGGGTAACTTGACTAGGTAAGCTCCATGGCTTAAATGTCGATGTGAGTCTTTGTATTTTTCCTCACATAATTCATCATCGGGATAGATCATTCTTTGTGGAATTTCCTCTGATTCCCAGAATTTTTTCAGTTGTTGACTCAACTTGTCATTGTCTGTCACTTGTACAGTGAGTGCGTTAATGTTATTGATGCTGTCACTTTTTCTAGTTTTACCCATTAGGATCCAACCTAGCTGAGTGTGCTGTGCTGTGGGTTCTCCTGGTGCACCCTTGATAATTCCGTTTTCAATTATGTCGGCGTATATGTCAGGTCCTAGTAATATGTCGATTGGACCGGGCGCGTAAAATGTAGAATCTGCTAGTAGTAGATGCTGCAGATAAGGCAATTTGAAATTGTTATCTGATTTAATATGAATGCGTCTATATTTGTTTCGAACCTTGTATGGAGTGTCCTTAGTTTAAGTGACGCTTGTGCTTTTATGGCAGCTGTTTGCGTTTTGCCTAACCCTGTTACCTTGATTTTGACAGGGTTTTTCGGGAGTCTCATTCGTCTACTTGCCGCTTCTGTTATGAATGAAACTTGAGAGCCTGAATCTATCAGTGCTCTCATTTGGTGTCTTTGTCCGTTCGGCTCCTCAATGTGGACGAGAGCTGTTGACAATAATGCTCGGTTGACATTTGTTATGAAAAGTGAGGTTAGCTCATTACTGCCACTAGGTTGCTTAAGCTTCATTTCTGCTTGCCTCTGGTCAATGTTGGTTGTCTCGTTTTTTGTTTCAAGAGATTGATTTACGTGTAGTAATGTGTTGTGCCTCTTGTGACACAGGAAGCAGGTTTTGTGGCTGGGACAACTATTGATGCTGTGTCCGGAGGCGAGACAATTTTTCAAATTTTACACTGTTGCACAAATTGCAGCCTTGATGATGGAGTTAATTTTTTGAATGCTGAGCAGTGGAACAGCGTGTGATTCTGTTTACACTTGACGCATGTATAAGATTTGTTCATAAATGCATATGCGCCTTTGTGTGTATGTTTTGTTGATGACGGATGGTCATTTGGGTTTGTGGGTCTGTAACCACGACGAGTTTCTTGCTGATTAGGAGACCTTGGTTGTCGTCCATAATCTAATAGTTTCAAGTTCTGACGGTCTTGAAGGGATTCTAGAGTACGGAAACGTGACTCTAGGAAAGTTGACAGATCGGCATATGTCGGTATGTCAGTTTTGTTGCCTTGGTCTTGCTCTCATAGCTGATGCGTTTCTGATGGAAGGCGCTGAACCAGGTTGTAAATTAGTATTGCATCCCAGTGCTCAATGGGCAATTCTAGGTATTTGAGCTCGTGTAGGCTTTCTTCTGTCTGGTCTAACAGAGAGCGAATGGCATGGGCAGACTCTGTTCTAATTGGTGTCTGGTTTAGTAGAGTTTTTAAATGTGTGTTGACTTGAGCCCGTTTGTTGTCATATCTCCTTTTTAATAATTCCCATGCCTTATTATAATTCGCTTCTGTTACTTCGAACTGACGTAGTAAGCGTTCGGCTTCGCCAGTGACGCTGAGCTTGAGGTAATGAAGCTTTTGAACTTTGGATATGTTCAGGTCTGTGTGAATTAATGAATTGAATAGATCATGGAATGTCCGCCATGATTTGTAATTGCCGTCGAATATTGATATATGAATTGGCGGCAGCCGTGTTTCACGCCTTGAGTGTCGTACTGACTGAACTCTGGGTTCATTTGTGTTAGGAGGGAGTGCTGGGAATGATTCCTCTAATTCCTCTAATAGAGTGGAGAGGAGATTTATATATATGAGCTCGGTCTCCTCATATAATTCTCCCTTGGCGTAGTCGCTTTGCGCGCCATCTTTGGTCGACCAGATTGCTATATGCAGATCTGTGAAAGAATTCCAAAGTTTTTCTAGAGAGTCTATGCGTGCCGCATAGTATTTTTTGCCTGCCTTTGTATCACTATTAGCATTGGTGTGATTTATGGTGGCTCTTTTTATTTGATCGTTCATCGCGACTAGTGATAATGTCAAGCTAGCGATCTCTGTCATTTTGGAAATCTTCCTGTCTTATCCGGCTTTGAAGGACCAATGTTAAATCCCAATATGGGTTTAGCATAAAAAAAGGGGGGGGCAGCTGCCGGCTTTGGAATGATAAGACAGGCGTTTTTCAAAATAACAAAATTCACTATTTATTGAGCAATATACTTTAAAGATTATAAATTCAGGTACAAATTAATTCAATTTTTACTCTAACTAATTCAAATTCATTAATTCAAATTCATTGATTTTACTAAATTCTATCATTTCCTCTAATATTTAATTTAAATTTATTCTTCAATTCTTGACCTCCACTGGCGATATTTATTCATTAATCTGTGGATCAGAAGAAAGAAAAAATAATTATTAATTATAGTAAATAAAAAAGTGAGGTTGGGATGACAGAATGAGCGTCACAGATCTGCTCAGACTAATTGTAGCTAGGTTCAAAAGACTCCCAGAATATGGTGCTGAAATATTATTGAGTTTGTAAAAAATATTAGTACAAATGGGAGTCAGAAATACTTCCCTTGGTTTGTTAATCAAGACTTAATTTGGTTTCAGAGCCACCGATCTGTCTTGTCACTTGGTCAAATCGCAAGTGATTTTCTATTTCTACTCGCTCGCTATTTATAGGCAGAAACACAATAGGAATTGTGTCTGCCGGTGGCGTTGCCAATGACGCCCGCGTCTTTGTGCGAACTTTCACGTATTTGGTCCCCAAATGGCGTCATCGTGTGAATTTTCATGCATTTGGTCCAAAAATGGCGTCATCATAGTTTTAATCGGAATAATTTTCTCTATTATATGAGCTGCCATCTTGTTTATGTCAAATTATGATGGCAGCTGATGGAGACCGGTAAGTGTTTATATTTTGATTTTTGATTTGTTTATAATTTTGTTAATGATTTGTTTTCTCTTTTATTTTAGGTGTTGCCGAAATGACTGTGGCGCGGGATTCGGATTTGTTTAATGTGTGAGTATTGTCTTTTGGTAAAGTTTCAGATTGTTTAAAGTTTTAAATGATCTGAGATTTTACCATTTGTTGATTTTTTATAAATGCCAGTATTTGTTTTTCTTTTTAGATTCTGCTGGTCACTTCGTGGGATACATCGCGGGAATTATTTTGAGTGTTAGTTTTTAGGATTTTATTAAATAAGTTTATTTTAGTTTTTGTTCCGAGACGGAACACGAATATACTCGTATACAAGGGCAAAGTGGCCGTGAATATACTCACGTCCAAATAACATAACGGTGACGTGGCCGTGGATATGCTCACGTTCTCAAAGAAATCTCGTTGTTGTTGAATACGGATATTCTCGATATGCTCACGTCCCTAAAAGAAATTTAGTTGTTTTGAATACGGATATACTCGTATTGCAAAGGCGAATTGGCCGCAGATATGCTCATGTCCCAAAGGAAATTTGGATGTGGATGTACTCACAACAAATGGAATGCTGGGTAGCTTGGATTTTTGGAAGGATCTTTTTTGAGATCCGAGCTAGTCGAGGAAAGTTGACCAACTGCTTTCTTCAGCGCTGCGAACTGCCTTTTATAGCACTTGCGAACACGCCTCACATGGAAAACTAGTTATAACCAGTTTAAGTGAACATGTATGAGCAAAGCAAAGCCAAAGGCAAGTCCACCGCGTGTGGCTGAGTGTCGGAGATTGGGCGGGTATAGGCTTATGCGTTCACAATGCATTGTTGTCGGTTTTATCCATCGATGGTGGCTAGCGTAGTCATGGCGGGACAACTTCGTGCTGCCGTAGGGGTGGTGTATGTGTAAGACCTACAATTTTGGTCTGAAGGACTGGTACCCTGATATATATATATATATCTGGTGCTGCTCGACATGACTTTTGTTTTATATAAATACCCATTGACAGATTTGACTATTTTAACTTCGTTACAACATCAAGTTTATCCAGAGCCCACGCATTTTACATCTCATTCATCAACTCTTCTAGACATATTTCTTCCAGTGGATAATTCTAAAGTCCATTTTTTCAACCAAGTGTCGATGCCTGGAATATCTGATCACGACTTAATTATGACTATTTATGATTTCCATCCCGATATCAGCGCTGAATCTTGCAATTTTTCATATTTTAATTATAAAGCAGTCGACTTGTCCGCCTTGTTTGCTGAAGCAGATACCATTGATTGGAATACGGTACGTTACCTGCATAACGTTGACGATCAGGTAAGCTTCCTAAATGATATTGTGTCATATTTGCGTGATAAATACGGCCGTTATATTACCAGGACAGTATTAAATAGGGATCGACCTTGGTTTTCTGTTACGATTCGTACTCTCATTCAGGAGAGAAATCTTGCGTACTACAAGTGGAAGCGTTATATATTATCTTTGTTTTGGGACGAATAAAAAACTCTTCGTAATCGAGTTACCTGTGCTATTCGGCAATCTAAAAAGAAGTATTTTTTACGAAGCTAAGTTCTTCTTTACCCGCTTGAAAGCTTTGGAAAAATCTTAAGAAACTTGGAGTAAGCTCCTCGCATTTGTGTGTGTGCAATGTTGATCCATATGAGTAGATAGGCTATGCCGATTCTGGGTCCAAAATGTAAACAAAGGCACGTGTACGTCTACGTACATATTTGACCTTGAGATTGACCTTGAGATAAGGTTTGACAGTTTACTTCCGGTCTGTGGGTGTGTACGTGTACGTATGTGTGTGTGTGTACGTATGTGTATGTCTACGTGTATGTACATTTAGACCGGAAGTGACGTCATAGCGGAAGTGTGGCACTTCCGGTCTGTGGGTGTGTGTGCGTGTACGTATGTGGGCGTCCACGTCGTGTAAGTACATTTAGACCGGAAGTGAATCGTGGGAAAATGTAGCAGGATATCCTGATGTTGGCCGGAAGTGTGGTCTTGGTGATAAGGGTGTTGATGTTGCCCCGGAAGTATGCTCTTGCAGATAAGGGTGTAGAATGGGCGGAAGTGTGGTATTGCTGATAAGGAGCGTGGGAAAATGTAGCATGATATCCTGATGTTGGCCGGAAGTGTGGTCTTGGTGATAAGGGTGTTGTTATTGCCCCGGAAGTATGCTCTTGCAGATAAGGGCGTAGAATGGGCGGAAGTGTGGTATTGCTGATAAGGAGCGTGGGAAAATGAAGCAGGATATCCTGATGTTGGCCGGAAGTGTGGTCTTGGTGATAAGGGTGTTGTTGTTGCCCCATTGTCCGTTTGCAGGTGAGGAGGAGTGGTATCGTAAACCGATAAAACAACAAGAAGCAAGCAAAGCAGAAATAATAAAAGATATAAAAGATTGTGAAAGCAGTAATACTCAAACAAATAATGATATGAAAATTGAGTGACAAGGACTGCACTTGTATATAATAAATGGAATTAATATAATGATGAATAGTATTTGCCAACGGTTTGAACAGTCAACAACAACAATTAAAACAACAAAGATATATTATGTCATTCAAAACTTTTACTGCTTTTGCATTAGTATGCTCTCTATATGCAAATTGCTTAGAGCTTGCAATTAATTTAAACTTAGGACATAAATCAAGCGATAATATTGATTTTGATATAAAGTTACCAAATAATGATTCTATTCAAATTTCTTTATCATTTCGGTTACTTACACTAAGTAATGCTACTTATGATGCATTACCAACAACAACAACAACTAATATGCCCTTAAATGATGATTCTTCTGTTATCTCTTCAGAAAATGAAACTGAATCACCTAAGGAAACTGATGTGGAATTAATACCAGAAAATAGTGTAGTGAGTGTTGAGGAGGCAATTGAAGGATTTAGGCAAGACTTAATAAACAAAGAAAAAGACATAGGTGGAATTATAGAAAGTGATCGTGTGTTTTACAGACATTTCAAATTAAACTTTGAGGAAGACAAATCAATGAGAGTTCCATGTACATATGATAGCAACTATGAGCGGAGAACCTTAAAAATATCTTGTTATGAATATTATGAACTTGAAGGAGAACGAATTTTAAGTAATGGTGAAATCGAATACTTTAGAGAAAATGCCTCCACATATAAATCCGACGTCACATCTGTTGATTTGAGGAAATTGAAACAGACTTACAACATGGATATTTCATAAAGCCGATGATGACACATCATAATATATATAAAAAAAACATGTATATAATATGAATATGAAAATAAAACAATTGGTTTCTTAAGAAATTGTATTTTTTTCATGATAATAATCCACATTTTTTTTTTTATGTAGGAATACATTGCACACTATGTATTTAGCAGTCGTGAGAATTTTACCCAATATGATAAGACCATGCTGCTACAAAAAAATGTAGCTTTTTTAATTAGAAGAAGAACTTTGATAAAAATACGCTAGCTATGAGAATTTTTACGCTAAGTGATAAGGGGATACAGTAAAAAAAATATGTAGCTTTTTTTTTTTAGTTAGGAGAAATTTGATAAAAATACGCTAGCTATGAGAATTTTACGCTAGATGATAAAAGTTCATTGAGATTTTTTTTTTGTTTCGGATATTTTGGAATTAGGTGGACTATCTCGAAACTAAGAAATTGACCTTTTTATGATGCTGTGAGTTTGTAGTGAGATTTTTGCATTATGGGAATTAATTAGATAACATTTTAGCACTATGGGAATAATTCGATAGCATGATTTTTTGGGGGATATCCTGGAAGTATGACTTTGGGCTGTGAGAACATTTTAATTTTACCAAAAAATACTGATAAAGTTTTGGTATAAATTCAGGAGAACCAGAGTTAAAATTTCATTGGAAAAAAGTGAGTTTAATTGTCTACAAGATGGCCCTAAGAAATACCGAAGATATCATCACTGAAATCAAGTACATTTTACTTGCAGACAGAAGTAGCTCCTTCGCCTTGGTAGGTGATGATGTGAGGATAATTATAAACAAGGTAACGTTGCCCGTGAAAATTCTAGTGCAGGAATCGCACTGCTGCAATGGGGAGTGGGATGAATACGTCGCGCCCTTTTGCAGAAAATCTCCACTTTAACAAATTAGTAAGTTTCAATTTAAAATTTATTTCATATATATATATAAATATATATATATATATAATATATATTTTTTAACATTCTTTTGAAATTTTAATAGACAGCAGTATACATAAATGATCACAAGGCCCTTCTGAGGAAGGTGGATTATGATACCAGTAGCTTCCCATCTACATTTAATGAAGAAGCAGACTACTTGGAAGATATGGATGACAGTACCCCATTCCTCAGTCAAACGGAGGATCCGATGTTAATGGGGCTGAATCACTTCTCATTGCGTGATACTTCCCCATTCGTCAGTCAAGTGGAGGAGGATTCGATTATGATGGAGCTGGATCATTACCTCTCTGAAGAATATGATGATGATAAAATAAAATTTTATATATAAAAGACGATTGATTTTCAAATTTTTAATTTTTTATAAAAATTATGATAATAAAACGATTGGTTTTTAAGAAAAATTTTGTTTTATTAAATATTATCATTATCCATAAATTTCTTATATTTCTTGCAAATTGTAATGCACATACACCATTATGTATCATACATCGTGGTACATCATCATAAATTTTTCTTAATTCTTCTGCTATAGGACATCCATTTTCATCCAGATTGTAAATTGGTGCATTCTTTTCCATTTTAAATATATCAGTAATCCATTTAATTTTTTCATATCCTTTCACATATATGATTTTGTCTTGGAGAATGTCTTTAAAGAGGCCACTGATACTATCCTGCGAAGTAAATTCTCCATTCCAAGCAAATCCATGGTGATATTGATTTAGCCATCTTGCTTGATTTTGTAGTTCCGGAGGTAGATTTTCAAAGTTGTGTATTGGTTTCAAAATGAAATGCTGTAATTGATTATCCTGAGTTATAACGCCAATTTCCTTTAAGATGACCTAAATAAATAAAAAGATTACTCTTTTGAACTTTTTACCGGGTTAAACTTAATTTTGTTCAAGAAAGAATTTTTTGGGATTCTCCGGTATATAGCAAAAGCTAAAAAATGTTCTAATTTGTTATTTCATCACACAACTCATTAATTTTTGGTGACAAGTTTCAAGTCTTGGTTTGACTCATCAACAGATCCCAAATAGCGAAATTGGGTGATTTGAAAAACAAATGAAAAAATGAAAAAAGAAGAAAGAAATGAAAAGTTTGAGAAAAATAGAAAAAAAAACAATTTTTTTTATTTATTAAAAAAATGTAAAATTTTTTTTTTTTTTTTTTTATGAAGCAGATTCATTCGAAGCGAATTGAACCTGTATACGCCACGCAGTGGGCTGAAAAGTAAAGAAGAAAAAGGAATATAAACTCAGAATAAATTCTGGGTGTGAATTATATGAGGAAAAACACTCCTATATGAGCCCAGCGTCTGCAGCAGGCAGAAAACCAAGCTGCACCGATGAGTGGAAGGTTTTCTGCTGACACGAAACGTGGCGTATACAGGTTCGAATCGCTTCGAATGAATCTGCTTCTTAAAAAAAAAAAAAAAAAAAAATTACATTTTTTTAATAAATAAAAAAAATTGTTTTTTTCTATTTTTCTCAAACTTTTCATTTCTTTCGTCTTTTTTAATTTTTTCATTTGTTTTTCAAATCACCCAATTTCGCTATTTGGGATCTGTTGATGAGTCAAACCAAGACTTGAAACTTGTCACCAAAAATTAATGAGTTGTGTGATGAAATAACAAATTAGAACATTTTTTAGCTTTTGCTATATACCGGAGAATCCCAAAAAAATCTTTCTTGAACAAAATTAAGTTTAACCCGGTAAAAAGTCCAAAAGAGTAATCTTTTTATTTATTTATTTTATCCTCCTGGGCTCGCATAAAAGTGGTTTTTTCCTCATATAATTCACACCCAGAATTTATTCTGAGTTTATATGAGAAGAGATCAGTTTGATCTATTTTCAAGCGTCTGCAGCAGGCAGAAAACCAAGCTGCACCGATGAGTGGAAGGTTTTCTGCTGACACGAAACGCTTCTTCTTCTTTTTTTCTTCTTTACTTTTCAGCCCACTGCGTGGCGTATACAGGTTCGATTCGCTTCGAATGAATCTGCTTCTATAGAAAAAAAAACAAAAAATTTACATTTTTTTAATAAATAAAAAAAATTGTTTTTTTCTATTTTTCTCAAACTTTTCATTTCTTTCGTCTTTTTTCATTTTTTCATTTGTTTTTCAAATCACCCAATTTCGCTATTTGGGATCTGTTGATGAGTCAAACCAAGACTTGAAACTTGTCACCAAAAATTAATGAGTTGTGTGATGAAATAACAAATTAGAACCTTTTTTAGCTTTTGCTATATACCGGAGAATCCCAAAAAATTCTTTCTTGAACAAAATTTAATATGAACGTATTTCTCGGTCCTTTGAATCCTTGAATATCAATGATACAATTCATTTTTCACAGCTTATGAACTTCTCTACTTAGAGGATTGTACTGAACTATTCTATCATATATAAGTAGACAGTATGCAGCAGTATTTTTGGGTATATTCACTGATGTTTGAAATTCTATGCTGACATCTACAGGACCAGTTTTTAGGTATTCATTTTGGCGTGAGCAATCAATAACAACTAAAGGAGCCGAATTTTTAAACTGCTCTTTAGTGAGTAATGGTTCAGATCGGCGGTTGTAATATGACTGTTGGAATTTACAATACATCTCATATAATATAGCATATTGATCTACATTATATTTTATATTCAAATCATTGCATGGATATTTTTCACAATTTAGATAAACTTTTAGGTCTGTTAGGTTGCAATGATCAAATTTGGATGCATCTTTTTCACTTGAACCTTTACGGTCAGTTTGTAAATCAAAAATCACATATCTCGGTTTTTCTAGTTGATTAACTGTTTTAACAGTCCATGTATGGCGGGTGGACTGTGGTGGTGATGGATATTCATACAAATCCCAACTTCGAAATACAATTTCAATTGGGTTATTGCTTTCAGTAATTTTCAATAGAGACAACTTTTCCATATCCGCTACAGTAACATGTGGCAGATGCCATTGTAATTTAAGTATATTTACTGAACCATCACAATCTTTAGCATAAATTGCATTTAGGTCCGTTCTAGAACGAATCAAAACTAGTTCATGTTTGGCATTAATAACTATTTTCTAATAGTCTTCAGCAAATCCAAGAAGATATTTTAGTGGTATACAAAAATTAAAGTTTCCTTTTGACTTAAGAGTTATATTGGTAAGAGACCATCCTGAATTTAGAAGCACTTTACTTTCACTTTCGTTTAAAGAAAGCTTATTCTTTATCGTTGAGGTAAGACCAACATTTTTATTGCGATCAATTTGTACTCCATTCATTTCATACCGAATCTCCTCGATTAAAAATGCCAACGTATTAATAGCTAATTTTACATCCACAGTTTTGTCAGCCGCCCTAGGAGTGCATTCCAATTTCCCTTCAATATAAATAAAACTTTCGCTTGGAAGTACATAGATATCTTGATGTTGAATAGCTATACGTATTTCATCATTGTTTTTGAAAGAGTTCGTGAAGGGCGAGTAACTATGGTATTCAATTTTTGCTACACTATTATCATAGCTTACAGCATCCTTTATACTCAAAACTTCACTCATTGCTTGTCTTTTATGATAAATCCTAAAGTACTCAAGTATTTCTTATTTTGTGGGGTGAGTTTGAGCCTTTTTTCTCTTTGAGGTCTGATTTCGGTGAGAGTTGCAGAAGAACTGTTGTTGATGGTAGCTAACGTACGTAATGTATCCTTATTATACAATATCATGTTGTGGTTTAAGATGTAACCGAGCTGTTATTGTTTCACCCCTAAAATTTATTAAATCACCGTCCTGATCAAGGAGCTTGAAGCTGATGGAAGTAATTCTTCGAGTAGTTAGCGGTAAATAATGCCCAATCTACAATGCATGGTTAAACCACGTCGTCAAAACGATATGGATTTTTGTGTTTGCTTCCCACTCTTGCATTTGAAAATTTATGCTTGGAAAAATGTCCCTTCTCTCTCATTCATTTGACGACATGAGCACGAGCTTATGTGTAGTAGTTAATCAGCAAAAACGATATAGTAATACCTCAGGTGTATTCAGCATAATTTAGAACCATGTAGGGGAATTTAGAACAAAACAGCTGTAAACTGGAACTTGTACTTTCAGTTTTGAAAACAATATTTTATATTATTCGACTTTTCCCAAGCAATTTCTTAGTTTACTAAGTTAACTATATCATATTATAAATTATTGAACCCAATTACTTCCTTTGATGTAATTCTGCAATGAAATCGAGGAAGCAATTCCATTTATGATAATTGACAGGTCAACAGCTGTTTAATTTGGCAGCTTACCACTACTTACATATTTCGTGTAATTATATGCATTCTTCAGCAAATGATATCGTTTTGACGACGTGGTTTAACCATGCATTGTAGATTGGGCATAAATGACGTTTTTTGGTACCTCAACAATCTTATAACCAGGCCCCAACTTTGGAGAGAATTCGTGTAGTGTATGTACTCGTGCATCATTCATGAATGATCCACATATTACATTCTACTCTTATTGCATTAACTTTAATTATATTAACTGGTAAATCTGACACACGCAATTTAATAGGGTCCAGTTGTCGCTTACTAAACCCTAAAAGTGATCCAACTGTACCCTCTTTGTTAAAGTAAATAGGTCCACTAGATTTGATTTCACTTTTTAAAGTGTTATTGTTCGCACGCAGTTTTATATAGTAACTCTCTTTACTTAATTTACTTAATTGATGTTCAAGATATTCAGCTATGTCATCTATCTCATATGATCCTGTAGGTATTTCTATAACAACATTCCCTATGTGAAATAGATTATTTTTTTTATTCTCAATATTTGGTATTGAATTGTAAGTTTGGAAATCAATTAACCCACATACGTAATCCCTTGACAAATCTATGGGTGGGAAATACTCAGTTGTTAATACAGATGAATTTCCGCTTAATGTAAGTGTTAATGACATTGTGGTGTAATTCACAATGATGCAATTATGTGGTTTCCTCCTTATTTATATAGATTTGCAAGGGCATGAGATTCATTTCAGTTTTAACCACAGGTGGATTCAGTAGTATAAAAGTTTAAAACAAGGAAGAAATAAAAAAATATCGGAAGATTAAATGATGAAGTGCAAATATTTCTTAAACATTTCGATATTAGCAGATTCTTGCAAGAGTATGACAAGTTGTTACTAGAAGAACATAAGGAGAAAATAGAAAAGTCCTACCGCTTTTTAGATGAATATAGACAAATGAACATTATGACTTCAAAATATGGGGAGCATTATGGATCCTGCAGTTGGGCTTACAATAATTCAACATCAGGTCCAGATACTTGTAATTGCAGTCATGTTAAAAGAGAATTTCTGCAAATATCCAAACTATTGAAGTTATATTATTGAATTAAGGGGCCTTGTTGTTCCTATTGTATAAAGGAAATATTTTAAGTAAATAAATAAAAATACATACATATAATCATATTCTTTTAATTATCGTAACAATCATACAAAAATTTTAAACATAAATGACCGCATATTACTGAGTTATATGTTTGTTACATTACTAGTTAAATATTTTCTAATTTCTAACGGGGGTTGTAAATTTCCAAAGCTATCAAAGTACTGAATATCTTCATCATTTTTATAGTACGCTACCCAATGAGTTCCTGGGCCAGATGATATATCCAAGTTGATAATACCGCTTTCTTACTTGTTAAGTTTCTTTGGAAGCTTATCTCGAAAATATGGCAGATCTTTTGCATATTTATGAAAATCTACCTCAGTTAATGGTGTTTTAGGTAGCGTTTGCAATGGTTTTTTGGCTCTGAGTTTAAGTAGAGCCCCAATCCTTTTTTATGAGGTTTTAGGTAAAGACCTTTTCCTATTAGAGGGGATTGACATTTCTTCATTATGCCTCTTACTCTCTTTAAGCTGCTCCTTTGCTTCCTTAACAGCATTAACAGGTTTAACAATTATAGCAGCACCTCCTCGTAAAGATCCTGAAGCTGAAAGGCCAGCAAATAAAGGAACGAGGAATGGTAAAATACCTCCAGTTTTTGGTATAGGTATGACTCGTGCAACTTTCACATTTTTCTTCCTATATTTAATTATATCACCTACTTCCTTTCGTGCTAACGCAATGGCTCTGTTCAAAGAATCAGGTTTTTGCCTTTGAATTGATTTACGTGCCTTTGAGATAAGCGTTCTTAGGGTAATGTTTTTCTTAACTTTTTTATTTTTCTTTCGTGTGCTCATTTTCTTCTTACTCCTCATTTTCGCCTTACCCATCCCAAATATAGCCTTAGCAGTCATGATATTTGTAACTAGCAATGCGTTTGTACGTTCACCTAGGTTTGCGTCACTAGATTTAACTCGACTCCAAGCCTTTTCAGCCAAAATCCGATCTGCTATATTGCGATCTGATGTACTTTTTAATTTAGAGTAGGCAATATCGTGTTCTTTACATGCACTATCTAAGGGATTAATACCAGGGTCACCACGAGCTAATCTTTTTGCTAGCTTCGTACCAGGTCCACAATACTGGTAGCCTGGTAAATGTAATTCAAACGGCAGTTTATTAATGAGTGTATTAATTACCCCCGATCTTTTCTTATTATGCTCAAGCACAAGTATGAATGACTTTAACCTTCAACACTCAGATACAAACTATAAAAGTATTTAAATTCAGTAAGCATTTATAGTTTTGCGTTAGTATTCAAAATGAAGCTCATTAAGCAAAATCTATCTCTACCAATCAGAAATAATGATTTTCAGGGCAATATTAAGGAAACTGGAAGACATAGTTCATTATTACCAAATAGCATACGCGGTCTAATAGTCGGTCCCTCCAATTGTGGAAAAACAAATGTTATGATTAGTTTGCTGGAGCATCCTAATAGTTTGAGCTATGAAAACGTTTATGTGTATTCAAAATCACTCTATCTATCAAAAATTTATATTTAAGAAAACTTTTGTCGCCCATAAAAGGATTAGGCTATTATACATTTTCTAATAATGATGATGTTATACCATTTGATGAGGCAAAACAAAATTCAATTTTTATTTTTGATGATGTAGCATGTGGGAAACAAGACAATATACGCTCTTATTTTTGTATGGGTAGACATAATAACATTAATAGTTTCTATCTTTGCTAGACTTATACTTATATACCAAAACGCTTGGTGCGAGATAATGCCAACTTTCTCATTTTATTTAAACAAGATGATACAAATCTAAGGCATGCATATAATGATCATGTGAATACGGATATGAATTTTGATACTTTCCGAGATATATGTGCTAAGTGTTGGATGGATAAATTAGGGTTTCTAGTAGTAGACCAAGACAGCCCCTTAAGCAGGGGACGTTACCGTCAGGGATTCGATATATATATTTCCATATAAATATAACAGACCTGTTAGAGAAGTCAACAGATCGGTTAAAGCTGTTAACAGACCAGTTAAAGCAGTTAATAGACCCGTTAAAGCTGTTAACAGACCAGTTAAAGCAGTTAATAGACCCGTTAAAGCTGTTAACAGACCAGTTGAAGCAGCTAACAGGCCAGTTAAAGCAGTTGACTGACAGAACAGTTTTAAAATAATTATTAATACAAAAATGGGTAAAAAGAAGGAATTCATTATGAATAAGAAGGAGTTAATAAAGGATATTATTAAAACTAGAAATGCTATCAAGAAAAAGTATCGAACTATAAAAACAGGACGAATCGATGTTGAATCTCAACTTGAAGAAACATTTAAGCCCATAACAAAACCACTTAAAGAGCTTGTAAGTGAATCAAAAGTAAAACAGGGGCTTCATGCTGATATCAAATCAGAACCTAAAAAGGAAAATAAAATAAATGATGATGATGATGATGATTATGATAGCTTCGAGCTAAATCCAAAACACTTGTATATGAAAATGAAACCAACAAGCACACCACTGAAGTATAGAGACTCTTCTTTAATGTCATCACAAGACGAGTATGGAACACCAACTCATTCAAGAACCTTAACTAATAAATCAGATTCCACCCTCAACTTATCAACTGGGTTAGTTAATAAATATTTAGGATTTTACCAAGCCAAAATTCCTAAAATTGACCGAACTTATGGTGTTTATATGGATAATGAAGGTGAAACATTGGAGAATCTAGCATTGACATTGATACACAAAATTTTGTAATTAATGGGAAGCACTATAACATAACAGTTACCTTAGCTTATGCGAACTACTTTTTATGAAAGAACCATCAAACAGATTATATGGTTAAAAAGACTTGGCTAATTATCGAGAAATCTTGGAATATTCTAATGCTCATAGACGTGATTATAGTGCAGATGGGCAAATAAAAGGTAGTAAAGAACCTAAATATAAGATAATTATTAGAAAATTTATCAATCATGAAGGTATGGGTCTCATGAAGCTTCCCAGAGAGGCTGTTGACTATGTTTACTGGGATGATCCAAACGAATTGGTAGACAGATTACGACTTTTAATTGGCTCTCAAGTAGCCGGGAATAATACTCATAACAATGAAATTGTTTCCATTATTGAGGAGTTAAGGGAGTCTAATTTAATTTTATAAAAACCTCCTTCCGCTTTTTATATATTAGTTCATGAAATGACTGTTGATAAGTTCGGACGATCGCTAAGAGATGGTAATATTGGACGAGGTACTCCTGGACCTCCGCCCTCCGGACCCCCAGGCGAAAGTGGCCCCACCGGACCTGCAGGAGTGGGTTTTCTGTTAATATCAAATAACAACATGATATGTAATTCAGCAATATTAAGAATCTCAAAAATCCAGAAGAAGATAGTGATGCTGTAAACAAGCTATATATAGATGAGACAATAGATAAATATTTAGATTTATGCAAATCCCATAGTAGTTTAGAAACAAAAACAGCTAAGAGTGAATTAGAGGAAGAGCTTGCGAATGTACATAATATTATTAAAATAACTAGAGGAAAACTGGAAACATTGACCCAATCACACATAAATAAGTCATTTCAAAAGTTAAAAGTTTATATTGATACAAAGTGCGAGGACATTGAAAAGAACTTACGAGGGTTAATAAATGTAGAATCTCTTATAGTCAAAGCTAACAATGAGTAAAGAGGCCCTTGTGAAGGCACTTTCACATCAAAAACCAGAGTAGAAACATTTAAACCGAAAAACTCAATTTATTCCACTTTAATACAAGATTTTTGTTCCAATGATTAATAAAATGCAGAGAAATAGGATAAACTGAGAATATTACTGAGAAAATAGTTATATTTACTTCAAATTTTGAAGAAAACCACAACTTTATGTTTTATCGGCCGAAAAACTTCTTCGGCGGAAAAATTCGTTCGATAAATCATAAAAGTTGTGTTTCTAAAAAATTCTAAGATAAATATACTATTTTATTAGTCAAATTATTAGTTTATCCTATTTCCCATGATTTTATTAATCATTGCAGCAAAAATCTTGTGGAATAAAGTGAGTTTTTCGGTTTACATTTTTTCGATTCTTGTGTTTGATGTGAAAGTGCCATGAGTGAGCTGCATAAAGCAGCTCGTCGAAATTTTCCCCGGCGTCGTGTCATTATGAAAGATTTGGATGATCTCTGGCAAGCAGATTTGGTTGAAATGGGTGCTTATGTTCGCGAAAATAATGGATACTACTATTTGCTAACAGTGATTGATACATTTTCAAAATATGCTTGGGTAGAGCCCATTAAAAATAAAACTGGAAAAGAGGTAACGGCTGCAATGGAAAAAGTTCTAAAAAGCAGTCGGATTCCTAAACATTTGCAGACAGATGATGGTAAAGAGTTTTATAATAAAATATTCCAGACACTAATGTTAAAGTATGGAATCAAACACTATTCGACTTTTAGTATAATGAAAGCCTCAATAGTTGAAAGATTTAATAGAACATTGAAAGGCATGATGTGGAAAGAATTTAGTAAGAATGGTTCCTATCGTTGGATTAATTTTGTTTAAAATCTTGTTTATGAATATAATAATAAAAAGCATAGGACAATACAAATGCGCCCCTCTGATGTTAATCATATTAATAAAAATCTTCTACTGCAAACTGTATACAGTCACATAAAAATGGTGGATAAAGCTAAGTATAAAGTTGGTGACTATGTTCGCATCAGCAAGCACAAACAAACATTTACACACCGACTATTATACACACCGAACTGGACGACTGAGATCTTTAAAATTAAAACCATACAAAATACGAATCCAGTGACATATCTTCTAGAGGATTATGAGGGACATCCTATCAGAAGGGGATTTTATGAAAAAGAACTACTAAAGACGAAATATCCATAAGATTACCTTGTTGAAAAAGTGCTAAAGAAAAAGGGGGATAAAGTTTTTGTAAAGTGGTTAGGTTTTTCCTCAAAATACAATTCGTGGGTTAATAAAAACAATGTATTGTAATCTAAGAAATAAATTTATTTTTATGAAATATAATTTATTTTATTTATTATACTTCTTCATACAAAATTTACAATCATTTCATCACATACTTCACATCTTACAAGATTATCAATTTGTATTAAATTACACGGACATTCAATGCTTAGTACAATAATTACTAAATAAAGCATTAAATTATATTGTACATATCCCATACACCTAGGTTGACCATTCACAGAAAAGTATTCATAGCTGAAAATTTCATCTTCTTCATCATCTTCATCATCATCATCGCTTAGATATTCTGGTATTGTTTCATTAGCAGCAGCAGCTATCAATGATTCGTTGATATCATTTTGCAAAACTTCAAGCTCCGTGTTAATAAAGTCTTTTGCTCTTGGTGCCATCCTTTGTGATGTTTTAGCTTTCAACTTTTGTCTGCTAATGCCGGTTTTATGGTACTGTAATGCCAGCATGGTAACGTATCCATTCTCCCCTCTATCAGAAATCGCTTATCATCATGAAGGCTGATTGCAATTTTTTCCTGCCCTATTCTGAAAACTTCATGATTAAATGATCTTAACAAGTGCTGTCGTCTACTTATTTCGATAGATTTTTCCAAGCAACTTAAGTAATCATCAAAAGAAATTGTGTTGTTTACTTCTTTAGCCTTTTTAATGTAATCCTTGTTATTAGTACGGATACTATACATTTTGGTTCTTAAGCCAATGAATTCACTCATTAGTTCGCCATTTAATTCGTCTTTCATTAATCCGGGAATCTTCGTGTTACACAAAGGTATATCATAGAAGTTATGCTCAGGATAGTCGCTTGTATCAAACATGTATATATCACGCTTTATCATTTCGTATGGATTTAAGTTGGTAAATTCATATATTAATGAGTCCGTATCTGTATACAAGCATCTGACATTATCCCTGAACAATCGTTGTATATACCCATAATGGAATTCATAGATACATGTTTTAGATATATCCAAGATGGCTTGTGCAATATAAATTGGTTTATTCATTACGATTTGTAATTTGTTTAGCTCAACAGCTATTAAATTCTCATCAAAAATAGTATGACTATGAAAATTTGGTTTAGATATCATCGCCTTTGTTCCATACCGACCATACTATTTAGTTATTAATTTTACATCCACTCGATTACGTACATTTTCCATCGTTTTTCCAAAGACTGCATTATTCTATAATTTGAAATAATTCTTTCCAAATTAATTTTTAGTGTTGGCTCGAAGTTTAGTGTTTAAATCAATATATGTTTTCAACCATGGCGATTGGTTGAACTGCAATATTCGATGTATTTTCTTTAATTTCAATCCATACTTTAAGCATTGCATTAAATTGCGATAATGAATAACATACCGTTCCTTATTATATTCTGTTAGTAAAAGTTTTGGATGTTTACCATTAGGCGGTGTAAGGCATGTTGGTGCCAGAGGCAGATCCTTATGTAAATCATGTATGGATTGTGGATAATCTAAGTCAACTTCCAATATATATCCAACATTAGAATCATTCTTAAAGCTTTCTTTGATAATATTTTCAACCCATTTAAAGTTTCCTGTAGGCAAATACTGGCACATTGTCCAACCGTATAGGTTATTAGCATCAAAATGCATCAAATATTTATCATCTTCTTCAGGATTATAATTATTTAGATATACATTATAAGCTTTACTATACCGTCCGCTGCATTGTGCAACTCCTCCTCTTACCCCTCTTTCTATAAATAACATCATGTCAATGTCGGTGATCAATTCAAGCTTCATTCTAGTATGAAGTAGTGTAATGATTAACCTTTCAGTCCAAATTAATCAGGTTTAGGTTCCGCAATTTCTCGTCCAGAGGCGTCTTCTCCTAGTGCAGCTGAAAATTTCCGGAAGCTAAGCCAATGGCCAGCTATGGTTACCGGAGTTTATAATTAGGCGTTCAAGTATAACCTGAACTGCCGACTTTGAGATCGAGGTGGAATGAATGAAACTACTTCTTTTCCGTCTCGAGAAAGAATGTCTTTTATTCTAAAAATGTATTGCTTTTATATAATTGATCCCATGAATGAGGTATGGGAAAATTCTCAAATTGCTTAACTTACCTACATAATTCTTAAAGTTACCTAAATACAATTTTATTACTACATTCATGATGAAATTTATGAATTGCTTCAGTCAAAGCAATCATGCAATCGCAATGCAAATCGCTCGTAAGAATTGATGACCCATATGTAATTACTATTTACTGTCACAGCATCTGTGACATCATGCAACGAAGAGAGTTGTTTTTTATTACTCAATATTGGTTTATTGATACCGGCAAAAGAAGGTAAAGGTCGGAATGAATTGCACATATTGTGTTTATGATTTTGCAAGTTTTGGCGGAAGTATTACGGTGCTGCAATTTTAGATATTTTTCGCGGCTGTTAAAGTGAAGTAATTTTTATTGTTTCTCTTTGGGTTTTTCTGATTTTTACATAAGGGTTGTATGCACGTACTACAGTAGCATTGCATCCCACGTTAAACCAGGAGTTGTGAAGTAGTGTGCTGGATCCAAACGGTGACTTTTCAGGCTGCTATTCCGAAAGGTTTCAAAAATGTCCGCAAGCAATAAAACATCTGTTTTTAAATATATGTCTGAGTATTCTCCTAATGTTTGAATGTTGAATGTTAACCACACACTTTGAGCATGTTGGTAGTCATCATCGCTAATATGACTATCATTAAGAATATTATAAAATTTATGTTTTGGCGGAAGGTGAGTTTCATCTAGTCTTTTCCAAGAGTCAATATAATCATATCGGAACACTCCTTTTTTATAAAGTAAATGATAATTGTTAGGAAACTCTTTTTTCAATAACTCAAAGTTATTGCAATATGATGCAAGTTTATTCAAGGATGATGGTAAAAATCGAAATGAATCGATAAAACGCAACTTCACATCAGTTTCTTTCACGTGCTTAGTTAAAGCTATATATTTTTCCTTATTAAGTGGTAGTAAGTTGATTGCCCCGTTTATTAATAAGGCAATATCTTTAATTATAAAATGTGAATCATACCCAGTCAAATTGTGAAATACGATAGGAATAACATGGCTATCTTTATAGTTTAAATTACATTCCTGATGGGCCATCCCTCGAGCTTTTCCAGTAACATGACAATGGTCAATTACACGGATATCCCCCATTATTCATGATCACATATATGACAAGTGGTTTGCGAATTCAATCGTGAATATAATTCATTATCAATTGGATCCATTGGTACCTAATTCATTAAAATTGCATCAACTTCTTCCGCCAACTTCAGTAATTCTTTAGCAAACCATGACTGACAATCCGGACCTCGATAGGAGTTGTAATTATTTAATTCTGCATTATAAGAGCATAGGAAATAATATCCTATGCTATATACCTGATGTCTTTGATATTTTTTAAAAGTATTATTAGAAGTATTGGTTTCATGAATTGGATGTAGGATACTCTCTATGTCAGCGTTCACAATAAAAGGACATTTTTCTTTATGGTTAAAATGTTGAAAAGATATCCACTTCTGATCTTCTGATGGTAAAAGTATTTTACAAGAATTCATTTCTCCACAGTCAACGCTATGCTTTTGCAGTTTTTCTTCAGCATAAAAGTAATGTAAGCAGCGTTCACATATCCAAAGTGTGTGACCATTATTTGATAGTTGCGTTGAAACTAATCTAGATAACTGTTTTATCCAACAGAAATGATAATTAAGATCACTATCATCATTAAATTGTTTGCTATCATCTTCATTATTAAACATTAATAAATTAATTCGTCTATTATAGCAACCCTTAGTAAGTCGGATTGGAACTACTTCATGATCCTTTCTTTTGTTTATTAAAGTATAAGCATTTATACCCATTTTATTGTTCACTTCAAATATAGAAATGTTCTTCAATTTTATAGGGAATGTAATACCATTCAAATTAAGAACATCAGTATAGTGCGGATGATATTCAGTAACACGATCAGAATGTTTTTTTTCTGGATACAGCGCACTTACCACACTCCAAGCAAAACATGCATTATCATTATTTTTTACATTTATGCAAGCTTTCTTTTTACGAATTTGTGTAGGTAGATCTATATAAGAAGATCCTAGTGTGTAGATCCTGGTGTGTATTTATTAATATTCACTCCAATATTTATTAGCTCTTTCAAAGACCACCCGCTATCTCGTTCTTGAAATTCTTCCAATTTATTCAATAGCTCACAATTCAGGTTTTCACTTAATTCAACGATATTAGTAGTCTGATCCACAATTTTATTTGCAGTATTTAGGTATTTATATTCACTAACTTCTTTATTATCATCACCACGGATTACCTTTTTAAAGTCACAATATAAAACTGTATTGATTTTAATCATATTAATTTTTTTCAAAATATTCTTCAAGCGTACAGTTAGCATCTTAGTGGTGTGTACTAAAAACAACTTTGGATCTCTATATCCATAATTTTGTATAACTTAAGTTCTAATACGTCCTTCAAATGCCGACTTTATATCTATCCAGACCACTAATTCATTTGATTTTTTTCTTTCACTTCTAATACCATCACCACCACCAGAATGTAAATGTTTTTTAATTAATACGCGAAAATAATTCAGTAGTTCAATGTTTGTCTCATAATATTTCTTTTCACCAACTGTCTTAGCTTCCCTTAAAGTTTTATACATCAAACGTGTGCTTCCATCGCAATACCGAAACCACTTCATTATTTCATTTTTATTCCTACAGTCTTTCAATATGGGGCAAGCTTTAATAAACTGCTCAATTAATTTGCTTGAAACATCCTTTAAATTGCTCATTTTTCCTACCCGTAGCTCAAAAAGCAATCGCACATCAACAACAACAAATAATTAGCAACGAGTAATAATTAGCATCAAGATGAATTTTTAGGCCTCCTGGATGAAATTTCAACAAATGATCTCTTTCCTACAGACAATTTGCAGTTCTATACTCAAGCACTTTATTCACCAAAACCAAATTAAACTGTACTCAAACTCAATTACCCTCCAATTTATAGTAAAAATCACTTCCGGCTGACAGCAGGATATCCTGCTACATTTTCCCACGCTCCTTATCAGCAATACTACACTTCCGCCCAATTTACACCCTTATCTGCAAGAGCATACTTCCGGGGCAACAACAACACCCTTATCACCAAGACCACACTTCCGGCTTACGGGACAACAACAACACCCTTATCACCAAGACCACACTTCCGGCCAACACCAGGATATCCTGCTACATTTTCCCACGATCCATATCAACAAAACCACACTTCCGCTATGACGTCACTTCTGGTCTAAATGTGCATACACGTAGCCACTCACATACGTACACACACACACACATACGTACACGGACACACCCACAGACCGGAAGTGAACTGTCAAACCTTATCTCAAGGTCAATCTCAAGGTCAAATATGTACGTAGACGTACACGTGCCTTTGTTTACATTTTGGACTTAGAATAGTTTTTCACGGTTTGGTCCAGAATCGGCATAGGCTATCTACTGTAGTGGTTTATGGTCGGTTTTGATTGGAAATTGCCGACCATAGAGATATGGAAGAAAGTACTTAACTGCCCCAACTATCGCAAGCAGTTCTTTTTCGATAGTCGAATATTTGCATTCATGTTCATTGAGTGTTCGTGAAGCATAACATACCGGATGATTGGCTTGGCTTAGTACCGCGCTAATGGCAAAATTGCTAGCGTCTGTGGTGATTAAAATTTTATTTTGAAAAATCTGGGTATCCCAGATTTGGATCAGTTGTAACTAACAACTTTAACTTGTTGAAGGCTTCTCTATACTCAGGGTTATTGATGTCTATGCGTTTTTCTTTCTTCAAATATGTCGTCATTGGTTTCGTGATTTTAGCAAAGTCTTTGATAAACTTGCGGTAATATCCGACAAGACCCAAAAACGATTTTATCTCCTTTGATATCTTGGGGCTTGGAAATTTATTAATCGCTTCGACTTTATTGGGGTTTGGTTTTATTCCGTTGGTTGTTATGACGTGCCCTAGAAATTCTGTTTCTTGTTTTAGGAATTCGCTTTTGTCCAATTGTATTTTCAAGTTTGCGTCTTGCAGTTTCTTTAGTATTTTCTCTAAGGAAACGAAGTGCTCTTCCTTGCTGGTACTGAAAATTACAATATCATCCAAATAAACGTAACAAATTTTCCCAATGAATTCCTTTAGTACGGAATTCATTAATCGTTGGAAAGTGCCAGGAGCATTCTTTAGTCCGAATGGCATCCTGACAAATTCGTAATGACCACTATCCGTTTTAAATGCAGACTTTCTAATATCTTCTTTTTCTATTTCTATTTGACGAAAGCCTTTGGCGAGGTCGAGTGTTGTGATATACATAGCTCGATCTAGTTTATCCAATATGTCCTCGATATTTGGGATGGGGTATTTGTCATCAATTGTGACACTATTCAACTTTCGATAATCGGTAACGATGCGCACTTTTGTATACCTGACGCATCTTGCTTTTTTGGCACTACCCATATAGGTGCCGAATATGGCGAGTCACTGGGCCTGATAATGCCCTGTTTGAGCATATCGTCAATTTGCTTATGAACTTCCTGACGCTGGACTTCGGGGTAGCGATAAAGTTTAGAATGGATTGGAATTTCATTTATGATGTTGATTTTGTGCTTGATCTCATGGGTAAATGTTGGGTCGTCGCCTTCATGTTAGAAAGCTTTATCGACCTTCTTTATTATTTTATGGAGCTCGGACTTTGTAGTTGGTTCTAAATGATCGCATCTAATTTCCTATTCGTCACGAAATACTTCGTTCTGGAATGTATCCAGTTCTTTGGGGGGGGACAGGAATTTGGTATTCCCTTTCTTCATCTTCGCTGAAGAAGAGTGGAATTTCATTGCCTGTATTTAATCTTAAGACTTTGTCTTTGTAATTAATTTCAGGTTGAAGGAGAAACATTAGGGGTATTCACGCAATGTTGTATCAAAGAGTGTATCGTTGTAAAAGATGTATTTGATTATAACCCAGTAAAGTAATACAAGGCCTAAGCATATAAAATGCAATACAAGGGTCTTGTATTTTTACATTCACAAATTGGCAGTGTAAACCGACTTGTATAGTTGTACTTATTAGGTAAATTTAACGTCACATGTCAGGGTGTGCAGAGGGAGAAGGGAGTGTCCTAGGATAATTTCCAGTGTGTCAAATGAAAGATCCTTTTGAGGATTATCGACTGAAGCACTTATATTTTTTTTAGGTGGTACTGGGTTGATTTAGCAGGGTGTTTAATTTACATCTACTCGCATCACGGTTTTTCTCCACAAAAAAAGTATTGCAAATTTGCTAACCCAAAACATAAGTAATGGGGCATCAAACAGCATGAAACTTTGTGGAAAACTTAATAAACATCACCGGAAAACAAATTGGTGTGATCGATTTACTTTTTCGCCCCTAAATTACTTAATAATAGTATTTGAAGTTCAGAAATTTGCTTTAATTATCTTCAATATTCGAACCTTTTTTGCGGGGAGAGGGAGGGGCGGATCAAAAAACCAACTTTTGACTCGTCCTTAGCTCGATGAAGGGATTAAAGTTATGAAAAAAACAAAGTTGGGGCGGGGGAATTTTAGGGTGGGGGTTGTTACCCCACCCCCTCAAGACCAAAATATGGCATGTGGGGTGTCTAATTAAAGCCCCCGCCGAGCTCTATCGAATAATGTTTTTAAATTTTCAATCCGGTATACTTCGTAGTGTACTTTTTCCACCCTCTACATTTTACCTGAAAGGCACTTTTTGACTTTGTCAGACCCTGCATAATAACGGATGCCCCTAAAGAAAAAAGTTTACATTCAATTTAAAGGTAACAAAATTCTCTTTCTATTTTTATTTTCAATTCGACACATTTTCTCACTGAGCTTTTCCACCCAAAGTTCAAAGTTTTTCCTCATCGGGGTCCCATATACCCCATTGCTACATATGAGTTATTTTTCAATTTTTTTTTCGATCATAGGCCTAAGTGTTCGATTATAAAACTTTTTCATCTTTTCAAAAAAAATCCTCAGAAGCACCGTTATTCCGTAAAGAGAAATTGTAAATTTTTACATCATCTCACAGCAAAAAGCCGTCGTAAAAGGATGTTGTTCTACTATTATTAAGTTTTCTCCTAAACTATCAGCCCGAGCGGAAAACTAATTGGAAATAAACGTTTCAAACAAAACAGGCTTCCTTTTATCCGCGACATTATACTGAAAAAGTGTATAATTAAGTAGTAATAGTAGAAATAAAAACTTTGAAAACGACCAAAACGGTGAGAAAACGCCATGAAAAACCGGCATTTCCTTAATTTAAGCCATTCTGTTGAGATACTTTTGATTTTATCTCAGCTATTTTTAACCGGATCTTTATAGTTCTTTTTTTTATAATAACTATGACTCCTGGGAATCTGGCGGATTTTTTCAATTTTGTCCGGGGCTGGGGAGAGCTCCTGCGGGGCCATTTTATCACCTTTTACATTGCGAAGTAAGCTAAAGGTTAAAGGGTGTGTTCACTCTTTTTTGTAAATTCTTGTTGTATTTTTACATCGGTTACACTGATACATTAAAGAGTGAATACCCCTATTATGTTATTGCCTATTAGTCCGTCAAATTTGTCACGAAATTTTATCTTTAGGAACTGTAATTTTTCCGTAAAGTCAAATTCTAAAAATGGTTCGATTGTTACTTTGGTATCGCAGGAGTGGTATTAACTAATGTTTTAATATAGATAGGTGCTATTTTTCTGGCGTATATAGGATTGCAGATGCCTGAATTTATAATACTTATGGTAGCACCTGAATCAACTATAAATTTTAAGGATCTTCCTCGCGATGCAATTTTATATGAGGAAGTGATTGCTGCTGTCCTCTGAGGCTGTTAAACGAAAATTTCCTATTTGATTTTGAGTCTCTAGTGAGTGAATTCTGAAATTCACACTCCTATCAATCTCCATAGGTTCTGGGCTGTTATTATTGGGATTAAAATTAGGCACTTGGTTTTGCCTAACATTTTGTGATCTAAACTGGGAGGATCTAGCATTAAAATTATTTTGGTTGTAATAATTTTGCCAGTGATTTGTATTATAATTTCGTTGGTTACAACTGTTTTGTTTAAAGCCTGAGTTATAGTTTTGTTGGTTGAGATTCTTTGGTCTGTCACTTGAATTGTAATTTGGTTGGTTATAATTTTGTCTGGGGCTTGAATTATTATTGCACTTATTGCAAGGACGTGTAGGACCAAATTTGTGAAAGTTATTTTGATCTTGAATTGTTCGTGGGTTTCTGTTTTTATATGAATTGTTCTTTGAAGGGATAAAATGAGCGTAATTACTTTCAAATAAAATATCTAAAGCTTCCTGAAGAGTTGAGGGTTTTTTACGGAATAGAATCGAACGCATTGGTTGAGGGAGTTTGTCTTTGAAAACTGTTAAACCAGTTTGGATATTTGCTTGAAGTGTAAGCAGTAAATTGGCCTCATCTTTCACTTTATTGTTTAGTCTCCTCAAGATAGGTACTTTTTATTTGATTGTACAAGTCGACACTGTTTGTGGTAAAGGTCACAATTCTTAACTCGTCGAAAATCTGTATTGCCGATTTTTTATCACCAAAGTTATTGATTTAGATGGATTTTATTTCAGACCAGACTTTTACGTGGTTATTTATCTCAATTTGTTCTCTAGCTTTCCACGTAATTTACTTTTTATTCTGTTTAGCAAAAGATTTTGACTATTTACATCATATTTTAAAATTAACAGGGTTTTATTATCTACTAATTCTAAAAATGTAAATAATTTGTCACCTCGTCCATTGAATTCTGGTAAACTTTCTATGTACTTCAGCGGGTTGATAGACAACGTCAATTGATCAGTTCCCTGGCTTTATGATTCTATCTGTCCGTGAAAACTTCCTGTGGTGCGACATGATGCTTATTGGGTTAATGCTGTGGTAAGTGAAATTGCGGCCGTAGATCGTGATAATTTGCTTCTTTCGATGAATTTGCAGACGAAAAATAATAAGGTGGAATAATTTCATGGAAATGGTGCAGGATTTTCATGCGAGGATGTAACTATATATTATACATTGTTTTATCAGCAAATATCTAACCAACAAATTTCGTCAAGGTGAAATTTTTTTGAAATTGATTAGTAAATGAGAAGACGTGCGGTGTGGACTTTTCTATACAAAAAAAAATTTAATTTATTAAAAAAGGTTTAATGCAAATACAAACTTCTTTAATAATTTACTTACATAGGTACGTTCCTCCTTATACTACTTAAATTACGATTACAATTCACAAAATTTAAGTCGATTCGTTACACTATATAATTAGTTTCAACCTCACTGCACTTTTAGTTTAATTGTGGCCAGTAGACATATTCGTTTAACATATGTTTCATTCGACGATTTTTCTGCAACATTTAATTATAAATTGCCCTGTATAGAATAGATACAGTACAGATTCCCAAATCTGGGAATCTCGTAATACTATGTATGTACATTTGTATATACATACACCTCAATTAGCAATACATACATATACCTAAATTACCATTTGCATGCATCGAAAGTTCCTACAACTTAAGATCATGCAACTGGTGAAATGCACTAGCGGTTCGTTCACCTTTCATGATATTTTACCTGCACTCTGCAGGTAGAACAAACAGAAAAAATCAAAGAAAGCTCGCAATATTTATACGCGACCTTTCAACCTTGCATATGCATTCTTTACTTAAATAAACAAGCGGTCAAATTTGACGGTGGCAAACCGTATGATCGAAAGAATGAAATGCAAGGTCGACATTAGAAAAATGAAAAGAACAATATTTTGCGATCAGTTGGTTGACTTCGAGGTGAAATTGGAAATTACAAATAAGCTAACTAAGGGCAATTTTCAATTGAAATGCGGGGTCAGCAAATTGACCGATGAATGAACAGGTAAACTAGGCACCTAAAAAAGAAAAAGCCCAGAGATTTGAATTTTGGATTTGGACTGATGTCGCACGAGTTACGTTACAAGATACACTTTCCCACAATAAAAGTGATGAAAACACAAATCCGTTGTATTCATCACAACATTTTAATCTAGAAGAACTAAAGGAAAAATATATAAAGTCATAAGTAACGTAACACCTTCTTCCGACGCAAATCTGTGGGAACAATAAGTTACCCATTCGGATAAACTTCATAAGTTCTCACAATGTATATCAAAAAAAGCTAAATTTGCTTAACTAGCAAATAAACGTTCTCACACTTTTTCGTAAAGAAAAACCTGTGAAGAACAATTAGAATGTAATAAGCTCAGTTCTGTCTGAAGTTTAATGTCGGTAACATCATAGTTAAGAATTACTAGAAAAGCTCTCACTCCAGTGAGACACTGTGCCAATTTTTGTTTGTTAAGTTGAAAGTGAATAAATAAATAAAACATATATATATTTCAATTCAATTTATTAATTAATTTTTTTATTTGTTTTAATTTTTTTTATCCGAAGATAAATGTAATTTTCTAACTGGCGCAGTCGGTAGGATTCCTTTCAAAAGAAAAAGGGATCCAGTAATCGAACCAAAATTTTTTTAATTGATATATATATGTACACGAATATTTCCAAAAACAAAAACCTGAGTTGTGAAAGAATTTTTGTGCGTGAAAAACGTATCGGAAAAAGATACAAAGTGAAAAAAAGAGCAAATATTTAAAATATTTTGTGAGAAAGTGCGAAGAAACGACATTCTGAGTTTTTCTTGTGGATGATAAACAACAGGAAGAGATTTTTCGATTTAAATCGAGAGTTGCATCAGATTTTGAAGAATTCGAAATGGAACAACTTCAACAACAAATTGCACAATTACAGCAAGTTGTACAACAACAGGAGTTACAACTTATTAATTTTAGACAGGAAGCAGAACGAAGGCAACATGATGATCATAATCAGAATCCACTGAATCTAAGCGCCGAAGGAGTTCTCAACCAATTTCGACGACTGAGGGCTTCTGATGGTAGCGGGGATCATAGTGTAACGCCTTTCATAAAATCTGTCGAAAGTGCAACATCTCTATGTGGAAGAAATGAAGCTCTACGTCAGATGGCAATGCAGATAGTGTTGACGGAAAAAATTCAAGGGAAAGCAGAAAGGTGTATCCGTCAATTAGGTGATGATTTGACATGAAGCAACGTAAAGGAGAAACTGAAACAGTGCTTTCAGCCCAATAGAAGCTATGCAGAACTGTTTAACCATTGTAGATATGTTAAAGTAAGTAATTTACGTGAATTATTTGATGAATTTAAAAATACCAATTATCTTATAAACGAGCTATATGAATTCGATGAACGTAGACCAGATATATATAGACCAGAGAATGTAGATAAGGATCTAGTAGAAATATTGATTGAGAAAATTTATGGGAACATAAGAGCTCATATAGAAGAAAATTCAAGTATGATCCAAATTTATAATAAATATGCTAGATTAAAGTTACTAGACGATGATAGGACAATATATATCAATCATAGGAGGATAAAAAACCTAAACAAATTTTATAACGACAAAAATTTCAAAAAGCCAGTGAATAAAAGCTCTTCATTTAATGTGAACAAAAACAGTTATAATTATAATACCAATGCCAGGCATTACGAATATTTTCAAAGGCATACAAATAATAATAATAATAATTCAAGACAGTTTCGTAGACAAACAAACTTTCATAACAATCCTAAACAATTCCAGAGACCGATTATTCCAAACGACGACTCTAGACGGTCCGAACGTTACAGAAGACAAAATAATTTTAATGACGTTCCAGAACCAATGGAAATTGGAACAAAAAACTCCTATAAAAAACCATTTGATACTAGTTTACCTTTAATATTCCTGACAATCGGTAATTAGAAAATAAAAACTTTAGTGGATACTGGCTCAACGACAAGTTTAATAAGACCTAACACATTTTGTAATTTTCCGGAAGAACCATTAGAAAATCCGTTATACTATACAACAATAAATGGTGTCAATGAAGTTACGAATAAAGTAGTAACGCCTTTACCAAAAGAATTTAGCACTTATGGTACTATATCTTGGAAGGTTATAGATTTATCTAATAGAAATTATGAAGCTATTATAGGCCAAAACTTACTTATGGCTCTTAACGCAAAAATTAATCTGCAAAACAAATATATAGAAGTTAAAGGCAATAAAATTATGTTTATTGACACAAAATATCCATATGACGAAAATTGCATACATAGCTTAGAATCAAGCGACAAATCGATCAAAGATAGCTTAAAACTTGACCATCTAAATAACGAAGAAAGAGAGTCTATAGTAAAATTGTTTAAAGAATACGAAGACCTTTTCTACAAAGACGGTGATACATTATCGGCAACATCTCATATAGACCACGAAATTGTAACAACTACAAAGAACCCAATCTTTTCTAAGATCTAGAGGTATCCCCGAACCCACGAAAAGGAAATCGAAGGACAAATAAGCGATATGTTAAAGCAGGGTATTATAAAAGAAAGCAATTTGCCATATAACAGTCCGTTATGGATTGTCCCCAAGAAAAGGGATAATTCCGGTAGTCAGAAATGGAGAATAGTGATAGATTATCGTAAATAAAACACAGTAACCATAACCGACAAATTCCCAATACCAAACATTGAAGCAATACTAGACAAATTAGGTAGATCGCAATATTTTTCAACTGTAGATCTAGCGAAAGGCTTTCACCAAATCCTGACGAAACCCGAAGATACTAAAAAGATCGCATTCTCCACCCCCTTTGGCCATTACGAATATGTTCGGATGCCATTCGGGTTGAAAAATGCGCCGTCAACATTCCAGAGACTCATGAACTCTGTGCTAACAGAACATATTAATAAAATATGTGTGGTCTATTTAGACGATATTTTGATATTCAGTACATCTCTTGTCGAACATTTAAGTAATCTCAGAAAAATTTTCAATGAACTAAAAAAGCCTGGACTTAAGATACAAGTCAACAAACGCAACTTTCTTTGCAAGGAGACCGAATATCTAGGCCATGTCTTAACTTCTGATGGTGTCAAGCCGAACCCAGATAAAATTAGAGTTATCAGAGATTTAAAATTACCCAGTACTAGGAAACAGATAAAATCATTCCTGGGTATCACTGGGTATTATCGCAAATTTATGAGATATTACGCAAAAATTGCACACCCAATTACGAAATACCTATAGAAGGGAGCAAAAATAAATTCGAACGATCCGAATTTCATAGCCGCCTTTGAGAAACTCAAAGAGCTAATTACTAATTACCCAATCTTAAAATATCCTGATTACGACAAGAAATTTAAACTAATAACCGATGCTAGTAATCATGCATTAGGAGCCGTCCTTACACAGGATGGACATCCCATCTGTTACGCATCGACAACCCTGAACGACCACGAGAAAAACTACTCGACCATAGAAAAAGAGTTGTTAGCAATAGTATGGGGGACGAAATACTTCAGGCCGTACCTTTTCGGGAAGGAATTCGACTTGCATGCAGACCACCAACCAATCAAGTGGCTACAAGCGAAATACACCGCGAAAAGATATAAACCCTAGACTACAAAGATGGTTAGTACAATTAGGGGAATACGACATTAAGATTGATTACATTAAAGGTAAGGAAAATAAAATAGCGGATTTTCTTAGTAGAATTAACAAAGATTCTAACGAAATAAATGCTGTAGACGATATAAAAATTTATGACAAAATCCTAGCGCAAGACTGCCAAAAAATTAACAACGAATCTCTAGATATACAGACAGTCCACTCTCAAGAGGAAGATCTAAGCGATCACATACCAATCCTCGAAACTGTAGTCAACCGTTTTAAAACCCATATAATTATTTTGGAGGAAAAAGACAAGGAATTTGAAAAAATACATGGTCATCATAGAATTTACATCGAGAGAAAAGACATCCCCGATAGTTTAGCAGACATATTTAGGAGACACATCAGCAAAGGTAAAATAGGAGTTTACTCAGGACTAGAAGACTCCGAATACAACAAAGCTCAACAAAAATTGATCGAACTTTTTGCAAGCAACTCTAAAACTAAGTTTATTAGATGTAGCTTCCTGGCAAAGGATTTAGAAAATGAAGAACAAGCTATAAAGCAAATATCATTGTATGATCAAATAGAAGCCGACCATTCAGGAATGGTAGCTAATTATGCAGGAATGAAAAATAAAGTATATTTCCCAAATCTTAAAATCCTAATTCACAAAGTAGTGAACAATTGCGATATATGCACAGCAGCAAAATACGATAGGAACCCCATTAAGAAAAAATTTGAGTTTACTGAGACGCCAGAAGACATTAATGAAATAATTCATGTCGACACTTACGTAAATAGCAAACAGTCATTCATTAATTTTATCTATCAGTATCCAGGATAATGGTACCATTAAGCAGCCAAAAGATGACAATTGAGAAAATAGACTCCGACGAAGGTTACGCAGAGATCTTGATAGATGAAGAAGAAATAGTCGCGAAGTACGACACCATCTTACATATAATTGATCCGAACGAGATCCTTAGAATAGCTGATAAATTAGAATCAAACATAGGTTTATTAGATTTAAGAAACCATAGAGAGTGGTTACAAAAAGAAATAAATAAAACTAGGAATAAAATAAAGACAATTATACCCCATAGGATTAGACGTGGTCTTAATAACGGTTTAGGCAAGCTAATGAAGTGGTTATATGGAACTATGGATGACGAATACCGACAAGACATCGAAAACCATCTTACAATTCCTGACGAAAACAATCATAATATTATATCTAACTTAAATCAGCAAATCAGAATTAATGATAGTTTCAATAAAACATTTTTGCAAATAAAAGAAATAATCGAATCTGACAGAGTAAAAATACAGAAGAAGTTTAACGAACTTAGTAAGACAAATCAACAACTAGTAACATACAGTTTATTTAGTTAACAAATGTTAAAAATTAAAGCCATACAAGAAACGGTAGACCACATACAAGAAAATACTGCCTTGGCAAGAAGAGGTATATTCCAACCGAATATCCTGATAAATGAAGAAATAACAGAATATAACATTGATTTTAAAATGCTTTTGAATATACGATCAGGCATTGCTAGGTTTAATAATAATTACTTGCAATTAAGTTACCAGTAGAGTCAATCAAGACTAATAGGAAATTAATAATACCTATTACAAATAGTGAACATAAGGAATTAGACTCAGACTTGGAATATTTTGTAAAAATCAACAATCACACTTATACGTTTGAAGATAACAAATCAATTCGAGAATTAAAGCAAAATTGTGTCTTCCATAAAAACTGTAAACTAAAAATAAATCTACAGGAAGAAATTATCGAATTAGATAATAACATGTTAATTCTAAAGAATTTTTAAAATAAAAATTTTAGTAGTACTTGTGACGAGAGGAAACTCACTCTCAATGGGAATTACTTTATAACCTATAATAATTGTACACTAGAAATCGACAACATAAGGTACAGTAACAACATATATATATACAAAGAAAGATACATATGTAATACCACAAGTAGAGAAATCAATCCAAGCACAAAATAAACTAACATTCGAAGAAATAATTTTGAACCAAGAAAGTAATACAAACGAAATTACAGAACTGAAGTATCACAAGGTTATTAATTACGGCCTAGGAAGTATTATTAAACTCGGAATAGTGATTTTTATTGTCATATACTGTAAAAAACAAATGAAATTAAAACTAAAAGTTGTAAATAAGATTCAGGAGAATCTTAAAATTAAGGAGGGAGGAGTTACGTTACAAGATACACTTTCCCACAATAAAAGTGATGAAAACACAAATCCGTTGTATTCATCACAACATTTTAATCTAGAAGAACTAAAGGAAAAATATATAAGTCATAAGTAACGTAACACCTTCTTCCGTCGCAAATCTGTGGGAACAATAAGTTTACCCATTCGGATAAACTTCATAAGTTCTCAAAATGCATATCAAAAATGCTAAATTTGCTTAACTAGCAAATAAACGCTCTGACACTTTTTCGTAAAGAAAAAGCTGTGAAGAACAATTAGAATGTAATAAGCTCAGTTCTGTCGGAAGTTTAATGTCGGTAACATCATAGTTAAGAATTACTAGAAAAGCTCTCACTCCAGTGAGACACTGTGCCAATTTTTGTTTGTTAAGTTGAAAGTGAATAAATAAATAAAACATATATATATTTCAATTAATAAATTGGTTGTTTTTTTATTTGTTTTAATTTTTTTTTATCCGAAGATAATGTAATTTTCTAACTCACGCGCTCGCGAAAAGCAAAAGGAAATCAAACAAAAACCTGAGAAAAGTTTCGGAATTAAGGTTAAATAAATAGATAAAAGTAATGAAAGAAAGGCGAATAAGTGTTGTTTTTTATCAACCTACATGCAGAGATGTTCACTGTACTGCGGGCACAGAGTGTTGTTGTAGATAAACATATACCCTAAATAACATAACAGAATGATAAAAAGATGAAAAAAAGATGATAAAAATAAATGAAAAAATACCAGATGAACCAAAAAATGATCAAATAATAAAGAGGTCAAATTAAAATGATAAGTTGATGCCACTCTAAATTAAGAACTACAAATTCGACTGATTGAAAAATAATCGAGGGATTCCTTTCTGCGTTCACCTTTTTATTAGCAAGTCCGGCCAAGCTTTTCGGGTACTGCCAACCCGCCTTGTTCTCCAAAGCGTTCGATTACATGTAACAGGAAAAGCGTATAAATAAGTATTTAAAAAATAAGGTTTAAATTATGAAAATAATTCGCAAATGTTTATTTGTTTAATAAAAATAAATATCTATTAATTTATTATTTATTTCAATGTCCTTTTAATGCAGAAAGTTACTAAAATTTTACTGATATTTTAATATCTCTTCCTGTTGTGGTAAATATAAAAATGCAAATTCTGCTGGAAAACACACGGGGCAGTACGCTTCATTGCAGTACAAGATTTTTCGCTCATGAATTTCCGTGAAAATTAGCATTTCTATCTCGTTCACTCCTTTACCTGTTCCTTTTTCACTCAGTACCAGTATACAAGTAAATTAATTTTTTAAATAATTCGAAAAATATTAATTTGTTCGTAATAAGAGTTTTTTTTTCAAATTCCGCGATAATTATTCTATTTTGTGAACGCACCTCCTTTAACCTTACATTGAAGTTCAAAACGTCAGAGTGAAAACAAATTTGAGGTCGGTTTAGATTTTATTTTCTAATTTGTGCGATTTGTAGTGTGGATTTTGACACAATAATTATTTCTACTGGTAAGTTATTGATCATATTTCATTATTTTAATTAAGATTTTAACATAATCCTTTGATACACTTGAAAATATATCTCATGTATGTGTTGAGATTATCTTTTTTCATATTCTTGTTTGACTGTATACTATGTATGTGTTTATTGTAATTTTTCCTTTTCAAATTGTAAGGTAAGGGTAGATTCTGCGGCTTGAGGAGGTGGAGAAAATCTTCTTTCTGGTTTAATTTGGAAGGGAATTTTATCTAGGAAGGGAAGTTCATCGAAGTAATGACTACGGTTTCAGGGAAGAATTCATTGTATTTCATGTTCGAATTCAATTCAATTGTTCTTTAAGGTAATGTTGGGATCATTTCCTTTTTTTTTAATGTACGATATCTCAATAATGAGATAGGACGATTCTGTCGCTATTTTGGATGTGATGGGTGAGTCTTTGCTGAACATTCTCCCCCCAGTTGAATAATTCCATTCAACTAATCTGGCCTTCACCTTATTTATTCCACGACAATGATGATGATGGAAGGGTTCCTTCCCGGCTCTGTTCACATTCACCCTGACTTGAAATTGATCAGGAAGATTGACCGTATACTGCTTACGCTTACTATTGCCGATTCTTTCAAAATCAATCTTACGCAAAATGTCTCTTTGAATGAACAGTTCCTCTCTTTCCCGGGTAATGAACCATTACACATCATTTTCAATCCGCAGTTCTATTTCTTTTATCGTCGTTGACGGCCTTAACAGGTTTAATGATCGAACGAAGAACACATTAGCTCGAATACGTTGCTGCGTTTTCGGAACTCGCCTTTGCCATATATCTTCAGACGAGCTGGGTGTCACGTCCTGTATGCACTCAGTTTGGTATATATGAAATGCCTATTTATATTTAAGTTAGCTAAATATTGTTTATCATTTGGTGAGGCTTCTTTAATGGCTTGCCCTAGATCTAAGACTGATCTTCCGTCATTAAAATTCATACTACAATCAGCATATATTTCCGAACAAAGTCCACGTCTAGCTACAAATCTCTTAAGGACAGCTAAGAGGTTGTTGTGGTCAAATCTGAGGTTGCTTCAATGTGTATAGCTTTCGTAGCCATACACGCAAATATACAAAAGTATCCCTCGTAGGTCCTTTCATTTTTATGCCTTGAAATATTTAATTTTCAATTTTATTCAATTTTATTCTATATGAAACTAGGAGAGTACACAAGATTTACAATCTTTTAGAGTACACTTAAAAATAGGTAATATGAATTCAGATAAATAATAGAATTAAGTAAGTACACAAGGACTACTAAAATGGATAATCAAATAAAATACAAAAAAAAAAAAAAAAACAAGGAGCTAAAATTAACTAATATTACAAAATAAAATAAGAAAACAAAGAAATGGAAGAAATAATATAAGAGAAAGTAAAAACAATTACATAACTAATAAAAGAAATAAACTATTGATTAGACTTAATAATTAATAGCTAATGTGCTCTTCTATTAACCTCCTAAATGTACCAACAGTAACCGCACGCTGAATGTGTGCAGGAAGAGAGTTCCATAATCTAGAAGCTTGGACAAAGTAAGAGTTCTCTAAGATACTGTAATTTATACGAAGCAGCATGATATTACGATGTCGAGGTGATTGTAGGAATACAATATTATTAAACAAGTATTCAGGATTTCTGGTATAAATTAAATTGAATAAGAAAACTAGAATCCTGCGTTCAAAATAACACTCTAGTGAGCAGCCCAAGAGTAGAGATCTAAATGCAGAGATATGATCATACTGCCTTAATCCAAAAATAAACCTTAGACAATCATTAAAGGCAACATTCATTTTCCGCTTACAAACACTGTCCATTCGTAGGAAAATTAGAGAGCCATAAGTAAAGAAAGAAGTAGAAGAGTTTTAACTAACTTCAGTCGTGTTTGCGATGGCAGAATGCTTGCAGAAGGCCATAGCCTCCTTAGTGTGGAGTATATTTTAGACAACTGGGATTTAGTATGATCACAACACTTCATATTAGAATTTAATATAACCCCAAGGTTTCGTACAGAATATGCAAAGGGTAATACGCAGTCGCCAAGCTTAACCTGTGGTAAACCATCAAGATCAAGAGAACCACGAGAACATGCTAGGCATTGAGACTTCCCAGGATTCAAAACCAAACTGTTTTGCACAGACCAATGTGAGATACGCACTAGATCGCAATTAATCCGCTCCACATAGTCTTCAATTAACCCAATAGGTCTCTCCAGGTAAAGTTGTACATCATCTGCATAAAGATGCAGTCGAACATCACCAACGGCATCCACCAGATCATTAATGAACATACTGAACAGCAGTGGTCCAAGAATAGAGCCCTGAGGCACACTCAATCCCAAAGGTAAGCAACTATAAAGATTGTTGCCTATCTTTACTTGTTGATATCTATCCATTAAATAATTTTTTGGATTTCGTTCGAACTGGAACATACCTATCATATAGATAATTAATATTGTGTTCCATGATTTTTGCCTTCTCATCGACAGATGAATAAAGTATACTATCGCAAAGCAAACCACCACATTCATTGTACAAGGAAGTAACATCTATGCTGTTATAATCACGGTATGTATAAGACGATACCATATTGTTCCTTGGACCGACTAAGATATTATAACTAAGAAAGAGAATGTCATGGTCCAGGAGGGTCAGTCTGGTTACAAAAAGATACACCATCTAAACTGCTTGTAAGGAATAGGTCGAGCATTGAAGGCGATGAAGTATTGTAGTAAGTGGGTACAGAATTAACGACTTTTAAATAGGCTGAATGCAATAAAAAACTAATTTCATTAGAAGATCTACTCTCACGAAGAAGATAAACATTAAAGTCCCCACCCACAATTATATTGTCATATTTTTGAGAGAAAAGTTTAAGAAAATCAAAGAAATTATGAGGAGGATTCGCATAATCAAAGCAGGTAGGAGGGCAATAAGCCGCTACCAGAATACCTTTTTCTTCGCAAAAGTTTACCTCAATACATATAAGTTCAATACTATCTAAACTACAAGATTTAACAATTCTCGCTTTAATTTCTTCTTGCAGGAAAATAGTAACCCCACCGCCTCTACGATCATTCCTATCAGAACAATATAGCTTGTAGCCTGGCATAGAGACTAATGAAGATGGGATATCACCCTGCAACCATGTTTCACTCATTAAAATTGCATGCACACTAGAGCCAAAAAAGATAGATTTGAAGTCATCTATTTTATTACGAATACTTCTCGCATTAAGTGAACAAATATTAAAGCCTCGACTATGTTTGCAAAAAATATTAATTAGAACACTTACCTTGTCACAGCCTGTCAAACAATTATCCAACTGATATTCAAGAGACTATCAGCACATTTAGGATTTTTAATTATAGAAAAAACACTAAGAAATAGAGGAGAAGTGATATGAGCATTGAAAATAGAATAAAACAGTATTGCTAAGAAAACTATAAATGAATAAGCACAGCCTAAATTAAATAGAAATGCCATCATATCATCTAAACTAAAAGTTAAATTTAACAAACTTATAATTTCAATCCAAAATAATTAAAAAAAAACGAAAAACACAATTAACCATCAAGATCTCAGCATATGTATAAAAACATTATATATGACTAAATTAATTACTACAAAAGAAAGAAAAAAAAGAAAAATAAAAAGAAGCAATTTAACTAAAATTGTAGAAAACAAATAATGAGAACTACGTATGTACGAAGAAAAAAAGAAAAAGTTCAGAAACAAACAAAAAAAATCATGTCAATCAGCTGCTGTTTGATTCGCTTCCGCAACGATGCATTCCAGAGAGTCAAGTGATGTGACCTTCACCGGCGGATCATTCTTCCTCACATGCACGTATACTTCCCCATGCCGAGAAAAAGCAGCAAAGAGAGCATTATCATTACACAATTTAAGAGCGGCGCGTAGGATTTTACTGTTTTTGGTAGTGAGGCTTTCAAAAACATTCACTTTGGTTGTTGAGACAAAATTTGATAACAGGTCATTAACTTAACTTAATGATAATAGGGGGATCCCTCCGATTGAAATTTTTTGATTTAGCTGAAGTGTATTTGGGCCGGAACGCAGTTGAATATGGTGACAATGTATATCCGATTTTAGTAGATATAGTTGAAAGAAATTGCAGCGGCATCTGATAATCTGCTTAATCGACGAGTATCATCTAATTCCTTACGAACCTCAGCAAATTCCTCCCTGAGCTGATCTAAATCGTGACTCAGTTTTGCGATCTCCGAGTGTGACACATTCACTATCTCATCAATTTTACCGAGCATGCGCTCTTCAAACTCCTCAAACTTTTCGGAGATTACCTGAATTAAGCTTTTCAGCAACTTCTTCTCCAATAGGTTGTAATGATCGGTGGAAGATGAGCCGTTCCGAATTCTGGCTTTTAATTTCACATATTTTAAAATATACATAAACAAAACTAAACTTAACTTAAATATTGTATAAGTGCACTATAAAATACTATATCTCTGCAAAAGTGCCCTGATTGAAGCTTTGAAGTTGAGCGAGTAGTAAAAGAATTTTTCTCCGGAACCAGAATAGCGTCCGCTAGTTATGAAGTCTAGGCGGAACCTACTGTGTCATAGTTGAACGAGCGAGCCCTTAGTTGCGCATTACAGTTTGAATTTAAGTTATATTTCATAATGTCTATGAGCTTTATAGTGTCTATGAAGTGCATGTTTTAACATAGCGCCTGCCTTGAAATACCTTGAGAGTTTCAAATTAAGCAATCAATAGACGCTGCGCTGGCAGAGGGCATAATCTTGTTACACTTCTTTTCATTATCCCGCTTGCTGTCTTTACCGAAGCGACTCGAACTTTTCAGTCATTCCCGTATGCACATGGATCACTCGACCCCATTTCATGGCTGGAATGTTATCATCGTTAATTACTACCAATTTCTTGACAGTTATATTTTCTGTAGGTAAATTCCATTTATTCCTGCATTGTAGCTGGCTCAAGTAACCTTTTGACCAGCGATTCCAGAATTGTTCTCTTGCGCACTGTATGCGTTGCCAGCGATTTAGCATATTAATGTTAAGTTCTTTGTGATTTGGTTCAACTGTAGTATTGAGCGGCTCTCCAATCAGGAAGTGGCCTGGGGTCAAGACTGTTAGGTCGTTCGGATTTGTTGACATCATTTGAATTGGCCTTGAATTAAGAATTGCTCCAACTTGGACTACCAGTGTGTTAAGTTCTTCGTATGTCCATTAGTGACCTTGTGCTACTCGTCTTATATGGTGCATAGCAGCCTTTAGAGCAGTTTCCTATAAGCCGCCAAAATGTCGAGATCAGGGTGGTATGGAATGTAAAGCTTTGAAATCCTTAGCGCAGTGTTCCCTGATTTCTTTCCTTGTTTCTATTCAAAAATAGATCCCGTAGTTTTTTGAGATTTGAATTGGCCCCCACAAAGTTGGTGGCGTTATCGCAGTACAGGTTTGAGCAGAGATCTCGTCGGACAATGAAACGTTGTAAGACTCCAATATATGGGGAAGGAGTCAGATCACTTGCCAGTTCAAGATGAACTGCTTTCGTGGCAGTGACATAGGCCGTGAAACGCCGTTCAACATTATAGGCGGTATGTCGGTTTCATTGAGTGTGCTATTGTAAAAGATAGCACAGAGTGACTTTCCCGGATTTGGTAGCAGCCGATTATAGTCAGATCAGGAGCAAATTCGGTCCAAATCAGAGTTTATTCTTGCCACACAATCCTCGAGCAGGCCAATAGGTCTACTTAGATACAGCTGTACATCATCAGCATATAAATGAATTTTCACATCATGAACAACTCTCGGTAAATCGTTAAGGAATAAGCAGAAAAGCAAAGGCCCCAGAAGTGATGCTTGGGGAACCCTCGTTCTAGTGGCCGCGCAATGGACAGTAAATCTTTTACTTTGACTTGTTGGTGACGGTGAGATAAAAAACTTGTGATCTTGAAAACAGCTGAGGTGCTAAAATTAAAGGAGGATGACAGCTTCTGGAGAAGAATGCGATAGTTTACACAGTCGAAGGCTTTCGAAAAATCCAAAAGAACCAGGGCAGTGAACTTGTCTCGATCCAAAGCCAACGGCTAACGGAAGCGCGGAAGCCAGATTGCCAACTCGTTAATAGGTTGCAGGATTCCACATTAAGCATTTGCTTGTACATAAACTTTTCTAGTACTTTCGACCGAAAACATTGTAAGCTTATTGGCCTGTAATCAGCGTGAGAGTTACGAGGGGCACTGGCAGTACAGTTGATATTTTCCACTCACTAGGGAATGTAGGTGACATTAGGCAAGAGGTAATAATATGTTAGAAGTACTTACCAATGTACGGGAAAAACATTTTGATAAACTGCGGTGACAAGCTGCCTGGACCGATTGAATCAGTCTTAATACTACTGATAGCCACGGTAAATTTATTTAAATCAGTGCCACAGAACGAAAATGTGTTAGAAGGATTAGGGGTAGCATATTCTTCTAGTAGATAATCAAGGAGGCCGGGTTGCCTAGTTATCACAGGTGTGTTTCCAGCGGAAATAAAAAATTCATTTAGTTCGTCAGGGTTTAGATTACAGTCAACACTCCTGTCTTTGCCATATACACCCGCCAGTTTTAAATCTTGCCATAGTGTTCGGGGAGGAAGACTGAGGTTGAACTTAGAAGAATAGTACTGACGCTTAGCACGTGAGATAGCCAAGTTAGCTTTATTTTGTGCAATCTTGTATAACCTGTGCGCTTCAATTGTTCTGAGGCGCCTATAAGGATGATACAGATACTCACGTTTAGATATAAGAAATCATATTACTACAGAGAACCATAGGCAGCCATGCGCAGTTACCCATATCGTTTTGACAGAGACATACTTTTCAAACAGATTAATAACAAGCAAGTTCAATTTAGACACTTGGTGAGTCTTACTGAGACAGAGTTAAATATCGTGTCCCAACACAAGGATGAGCATTCAACTGTTAGATCATTAGCGTCAATGTTATTATAATCGCGATAGGTATAAGAGTAATGATGTAGTCTCGGATCTAGAGAGAATTCATAGCCCATAAATAAGAGAGCATGGTCCAAAATGCTAGATGGATCAATTTGGTCGTGCGATAAAACCTTATCACAGTCGGCTACGAGAAGTATTAGTGGCATTAAAGTACGTAGGAAATGAGTTCACAATATGCAGGTGGACAGAGAGTAGAAGATGAGAGAATTGGTTGAATAAATTATCATGCCGTCTGAAATTGACATTGAAAATACCTCACACAATCACGTTCTCATAACGTTGACATATATGTGACATCACATTCTCAAACACATTAGCATTAGTACTGTCAAAATAGTTGGGAGGACAGTATACCGCGGACACAACGCACTTTTCATTTGTAGAATCTATCTCGGCGCAAATGAATTCTGAAGAGGCAATCACCTTAGCTCTCAGAATTACATGCACTTTTAAGTCAGAAAAAATGAAACGAAACTCGTCAGTTTTATTTCTGATGCTTCACGCGTTTACCGTACAGACATTCAAACCTACAGAACGATTACATAAGATTTCGAGTAGTGCTCTCACCTTGTCCAAACATGAGTAACTATTCATTATCACGCATACAACGGGGACCACCAACGCATTCATCAAAACTAGCACGACCCATAACAATATATAAAAAGAACAAAATAAAATGATAAATCTCCTCAACAGAAAGGTATATACACGACCACGTAAGGATATCCGAAAAGATTAGCATCATAAATTCATGTAAGTTTAAATTATAATCGAATAAAGGAGAAATCCAAATATATAGCTAAAGCAATAAATTCGAAATTATAATTAATAATCTTTTAAATCTAAGAATATATATAGCAAGTAATTCAGATAGTTATATAGTTAAAGCAATAAACTCAGAGCATTCAAAATTAGAGTTAATGAGTTTTAAATCTAAACCTATAGCTAAAACAATAAATTCAAAGATAGAATGAGTGAGCTTTAAATCGTTTAAGTAGTGAATCCTCAGCATCAATGGATATACTTCAACAATCGTTGGCAATTCAGTTTAAACAATAATTATGTAGGTAGTTGCTCTTTGTTGATTATTTTCATCTCCCGGTTTTCCTGGCTACGCTTAATATATAGAAAGCCATTTATCGTACTTGCAGAAAAAATGTTTCGCATTTGCGGAGCTTGATAGCTTGCCAGAGGAGAAAAGGATAATGCGGCGATAAGCTATCGCTGATATAGACAAACGTTTCTGAGGAGAAACCATCCAGCCTCGATAATTGGAGACTTTTTTATCTGCGGAAAACTGACAAGAAAGCTTTTTGCTCTGCTGGACAAATAAACGTAGCTGCGAAGAAGAAGAAGATCCCAGTTGCCAGAAGAAGTCTCTGTTTTCGTGCCAGTGTTTTTTTTTTTTTGTTAATTTAGTGATCTTATCGTTTATTTATTTGTTGTTTGAATGGAATTTTATAATTAGGAGTTTTCGGTGCCGTAGTGTTGTCTGTGATTTACTTGTTTTGCTCCCAAATTGGCTTTTAACTCAAATAAGTGTTTGCAGGTGTCCCGATATTTTTGTTTGCCGGTTGAGGCTCATTGCTTGCATATGATTTCTGTTCATTGTTTATCTGCAATTGCGATCTTCTTCGTTATCGTTGTTGAATTCCTTGACTTAGCAGAGACAACTAAGCGATATTATTGTTATACCATTGTGTATATATTATATAGTGGGCGCAACTTTAAGTAGTCACTTCCACGCTAGATGGCCATAGTTGTACCAGTTTGAGAATATTGAGCTTTGTTATACAACTTTGTTCTAAAACTTTTATACGTAGAACAAATCCGGTTAGTTGAGTTGAGATTCTTTAAAGCTTTGATGACGTAACATATTTGGTGGTTGCATATATATACCTCGGTGGCGAATGCATATGATCACCTCTCTATTCCTCAAATATCATAAGTTTCTAAATTATTTTATAATATTATTGAGAACAAAATGGCCATAATTATAGTGTGCATATTTTACGATTTAATTTTGATTTTTCTTCTGTTATGTTAATTAAATAAATCATTCTGATTTGGTTGTAGGATTTTATTGACTAGCTTTGGATTTGGGTTTGACGTCAGAATCTTGAAATCTTTTTTATCCTAGAATCTAGATGTTTAATCATAGGGTATACTAATGGCTCGACTACAATAGTCGTAAAGACGTTGCGGATTTCAACGAGACTAAGGTTTACTTACGAAAAATTGAAAACATTAAATGTGAAGATAATATCCCTTACGGATTGTGATAAAAATGACAATTTTTCGTAACTAAACTTCAGTCTCGAAATCCGTAAAATCTTTACGGCTATTGTAGTTGTAGTTTAAGTTTGTCCCAAGCAAACATGTGTGAATCTTAGAATTTTCTGGAAAGTTTGAATTAAAATTTGCTCTGCATTGGATTTCCTGATTGAAATTAATCAAATATTTTAATTTTTTAGTATCTTGTGTGTGTTTTGTTCAATTAAATAGTCAGGTTTGGAGGGTTGGCTTTTATATTCTTGGATTACTTTCTTAGTATTAAATTTGATTTTTGGTTTTGGATTTAATTTTTCTCATTTATAGATTTTTAAATTAGAATTTGCACCGTGGTCTTGCATTTCAATTTTCTGATATTTTATTGCTAATTCGACGGTGTGTTTGAATTCGTTAATTGGCATTTATTAAATTTGAATTTTCTTCTGATTTTTATTTTGATTATTAATAGTTCGACATTGGCTGTGTACGTAAAATTTTTGCATAGATATATATTTTAGTCAGGACAAACTTTATTAAGATTTAACAAAAGAAAAAACTTAACTTACGGTGGATGCGATCAACAAAAATAAACTAATTGATATTAAGGTTACTGATGCAGACTACGCACAATAGTCGGTTCGATTTAGTCAGTTGCCAGTCGTCAACTCCCTTCTGAGATTTTTAGTTGCTGACTGACGTAAAATATAGCAGTTTGCGGTACCAAACGCTGTTGCATGTAACGAGCAAAGTCAACTGACTTTTTAGTCATCGAATACAATCGGTGATAGCATGAGATGACATCAACTTACTGGTAGAAGCGAGACCTATCCCATCTCTGCCGATCTCAGGTCATGGCACCCTAGACCACAGCCACTACGATGCATCCCAAGTTGAGGTGGATAGAACCTTGTTATCCAAGGCTCCTCTAACCCCGTAGTACCAAGTTAGCCAATGTCGGGCCGCCCATTTGGTATGACTTTCGTAAAGCACGATCAACAGACCATGGATACTCCCAGTTTCAATCTTTCATGCTAGATATCTTTTTTAAACGGTACTGGTAACTCCGTTCGGGCCTAGATCTTATTAGCAGTGTCTAAAACAATTGTACTTGGCCTATACAGGTAATACAATCTTTTGGACGTTGTCAGAGGGGATCACGTGAAGGTTAAGATATGCCCAATTCAGTCTGGATAGGCTTCGAGATTCACCATTTGGATCTTATAGCTGACCATGCATACTAACCATATAAGCACTACTCACATACATACCTGATTTCAGTAATCTATCAATTTTTCATCAACTTCGCACACCAATGTCTGAGATTTTATTATTCTGACTTACGTGAGCACATAAATTCATTGCATCGTGGGCCATCTACCTAGCATTACTACAGTACCCACACAGTCAAAAATCTCAATTTCAATTTCACTAAGGTAACTTTACCTCGCCTTGAGAAGTACCGATTCGCGCCCATAGCACTCAACTGACTATACCACACTACTGTACGCACTCTCCTGGGAGATGCCAAAGCGATCTACAAAACATCAAAACACCAAAACGCTCCGATAATCATCATCAAACAAAAAAAATTCATCTATCAAGTATGCATGCTTTCCTCTTATACAGCTTTCACCTTGTTCAGCATAGCGCTTCACAGACTACATAATAATGTTAAAGCATTCTGGGCATATTCCAAGACAATGAAATCTTCTAAAAACCTACCTGCTGAGATGTATTACAATGATACAATTTCTAATTCTCCCCAGGATACTTGTAATATTTTTGCTCACTACTTTGAATCCGTCTATTCTGACAGCATCTCAGGAAATAATCCCTCAGCAGGCAGCGGTGCCGCTGACTGCAAACAGTAGTCCATAACGGTCACCAGTCTTGCCCTTTCTCTCAAACCTCCGGTGTTCCACAAGGCACCATACTTGGTCCTTATATCTTTCTCCTCTATATCAACGACTTACCACACCTATTAAACACCGATGATGCTCAAATTTTTAACGTCATTCACACAGCAGAAGACTGTAAATTACTTCAAAGAGATATTCTTACCTTAGTAAATTGGAGCAAGCATAACTTCTTGCCGTTGAACATTTCCAAATGTAAAGTCATAGTTTTTTTCAGAAAAGCCAATACCATATATTATGACTACACAATGGACTATTCATCTCTTAATCGCGTTACCGAAATGAAAGATTTAGGAGTAATTTACGACCAGAAACAATTATTTCAAACACATATCAACTGGATCACCTCGAAAGCATTGTTTTATTATTATTATATTCTTGGGTTTTTTATTCCAAATCTGCAAATCATTCAAGTCTGCTACCTCATTAATAACCCTTTATAATTCTCTAATAAGAAGTCATCTAGAGTACGCATGTACTATATGGAACCCTTTCTATGCTGTATATATACAGCAAATTGAATCAGTACATAGAAAATTCACCAGACTTCTTTTATATAAAACAGAAAGACACTATCTTAACTATTTCAATCGTCTCGCCAAATTTGGTATTCCTTCTTTGGAAAGCGTCGTCTTTTCTTAGATGAAATGTTTTTATTTAAATTAATACACAACCTTATTAATTGCCCTGAAATACTCCATAATATTAACAACCTTGATCCATCTAGAGTCACCACGTACCCAATAACATTTCAAATTACTACCGCCAGGATCAATTTACGATAAAAGTCCCCCTCTTACAGGATACAAGAAAATCATAACGACTTAATCAATGAACTTGACATCCTAGGTCTTAGTCTCTGTGCCTTTAATAGAGTTATTAGAAATGAGATTCAGACTCCCCTCTATGAATAACGGATCAATATTGACCCATTGAATATATTTTGTCTCCTCTTTTCTTCTCTAATCCTTTATAATTTTAATTATCTTTATTTTTTTTATTTTTTTATAATCTTAATTTAATTTTTCCCGCTTTTTGTAATTTTTTAATATTTTTTTTGTTTCTTTTTTGAATTGTTATCTCACTTAAAAAAAAATTTTGTTTTTTTTTTGTAACATTTTAGTCTTCTTTTTCTTGATGAAATACCATAAATACTTGGATTTAATAATTTAACCAGTAGTTTTTAATTGTGACTTTAGTCTGTAAGCTATCGCTGTAAAGTTATAAATAAATAAATAAATAAAGTGTGAAAAGTGAACTTGGAGCCCTCTGCTTTTGAGCCCCTCAGTTGATTCCTAGATAGCTGGGATATTTAGCTTCTTTGCGCATTGGGTGCTCCTTACCAAAATGGTTAGGACTAGTTATGTTCCTCATTTTTCTTCTTCTGGTGAAAGGTACAATTGATGTTTTGCTGCGATTGACTGACAACTTGTGTACAGCAAGCGCTCATATTTTCTTTTGATAATGATTACAAGATCATCAGAATAACCTTGTGATTCAATACCTTAGTTGCTGAGTTGAATTAAAAGGTAGTCAATTACCATGAACCACAGCAGTGGAGACAGCAGTGGAGACAGCAGTTACTCCTGCTTGGGGACAGCGTCTAGTAGTTTGAACCTCCAATGACTCACCAAATAGCGACGTCTTAATTATTGTGCTGGAGAGCATTGTCTGAATCTATGTATTATGTGTAGGATTCACTCCATGTCTGACGAGTGCAGCTATTAATGAATAACAGCATTAGCATTAGCATTTTCGACCCTGTGGTAATTATTTTGTTGGACGTGTCCAAACTCATCCAAGATTATCGTGACGGACAGTGGCTTGAAAAAAATTAATTTTACCTTTTGATAAACATTAGTCACCGTCTTGTGGCTCGAAATCCCAGCATATACATTGATGCGCATATATATACAATGTATTTACGTTGCGCGCATTTCTTATGACGAAAGTATACTATATATTGTATTCTTCCCGACAAATCTTACAGAAGGTAAGATTTGTGTTCTGATTTATTTTTTATTTGTTTTTATTCTTTTTAACATACAGAATTTGCTAACGCAATTTTCTTCATTTATTTGGATGATAAGCCAATCATGTTTTAAGCATGAAAACTTATTGAATATATTTATTTATTTATGCCCCATTTGGGTATATTTTACGTATACAACAAGTTCATCCAATCCTCTTTGTGAGCGGGAAAGACTTCGTCTTCAATGATTTAAAAAGAAATATTAATTAATCACATTCACCTCATCTTTAACAAAGAAAGAAAGGGAGAAAAGAAGGATGGGAGAAAACGTAATTTGAATTTGATGTTCCATTTAAATGGCAATATCTCTGTTTTTCTGACGAATTTATCCTCATTATTCTTTAAAATTATAACGCAAACGTTAGGCAACTTCCCCACTCATTTTCCATACCGTGATCGATAAGCAGCGAACCGATTTGACGAAAAGACGGCATAGGCAGCGACTTAAACAAGTTAAAATTTCGCTTTTATTCGGTAATTGCGGTAACCCTGAGGTAATTGTGATGCGCTTAAGGAAACCATATTTTAAGTCGGACAAAAATATTTTAGAGGAGAGCAAAAAAATAAAATAATTGAAAAATCTAATAATGAAACATTATAACAAATTATTGAAATCATAGGAGCGCACAGTCACAATTGCTTTACTTTCCGCACGCATTCGCAGTCACCTAAAAAACATAAAAACAAATCGAATGTGCAAAACTGCAATCATAATAAACTAAAAACAAAAAATTAGCAGGAAAAAATTCTCAAAATTTATCTTCTCCCTTTGACAAGCGGCGGGCAAGCAACCAAACAATCTTAAGTTCTAAGAAAAATGTCTCGGAAAACAAATGCCTATCGCTAGATGGAAAAAAGACATGAAATGAATGCAGAGGCAGACCATTACCAAATCATTGCGTTTGCGTCTCTTACTCCTCTCTATGTAAGATCAGTTGTCTACTACGCCATAACCTATGCGACGCATGGGCGCTGGGCAGACCTACCTCGCCCTTCTTGATGAGTTAGGCTGGCTCTGATTTTGGCATTTGTAAATAGCATGTGGATCTACACTTCTTTTTTTTTCATAAAACTTTTATAGCTTTTATTCTAAGCACAATATAAAAGCTATGCGTCTTTGATATGAATCCCTGCTATGAGTTGTATATCATTTCGAGTTATTTACTGCAGCGCCGCGAGTGAGAAGATGACTCAACAGCCCTGAAGTGAAATTGCGACCACTATATAATATATTATTATTATTATTATTATTTCTGAGACAACGAACGTGTCACTTCTGAGCTCCCAATAATAATAAAGAAAAACAGCGATTCCAGTGAAAGTACAGAAGAGATATTAAGATTAGAGAACCTAATATACAAGCTGTGTTTGTGAACTGTGTTTGGAATAAACTATAAGCAAAAATAAATAAATTTGTATCTAAAGAAACCCAGTGAAAAAAGTTTGAAAGTGAATGACAGTTTTGAATTTAATTTAAAATAATTTAATTTTTGTCGTTGCCATGGCAACGCCGAAAGTGCGATAAATTTTGGTTTGGACAATAATTGCATATTGAAAGTGGAAAACTAACCAAAATATAAAATAATAATAAGTCTTAATTGGAAAATATAAAAATCCACGCTGCCGCACTTCATATGAGTGTGTGCACTAGTAGCGATTCTGGAGGGACTGATGATCCCCCAAATTAAGTACAAGGGTGAAGAAGACTGTTAAAGCTCCTTCATCTAAAAAACCTACCTAGGGGCCCAAAGAAAAGGCCGTTAAGGGCCCAATTGAAGAGGCCAGTAGCAGCAGAGAGCAAGTGCAGCCGCCTTGCTTGGGGAGCGCTATTGCGAAGACAGACATAGCTGTTCTGGAAGTATCTGGACCATTGGCTTCAAAATCTACGGCTATCTCTGCAGCGTCTGTAGCTGCAGCTTTGGGAAAACTACGACGACGCCTTCGAGTCTGGGACATCAGCCTAAGCTGAAGGATATTGTTAAAAAGGCTTCGGATTTAGCGCCAAAGACAAACTATGTTGTGATGAGGCCACCGCTTTCTTCGAAGGTGGCAAGCACCTCAAAGCAATAGGCACCAGAACCAGCAGTACCAGCAGCACCACGATCCTCCCAAGTAACAATTTTTCCAATTTTCGGTGACTGAAGGTGATGGGTAGTTTTATTAGGGGTATATAATGGTTACTCGTTTATATAAGAATTTCAGTGGTTATATAAGAGTATTATAATATTACCAATTGGTGATGTAGTTATATTAGAGTTTTTTAGGTTACTAATGGTTATCGTGGAAATAAGTTACTAAAGGTTTTGTAAGTTGGTGATGGAAATGTTTCAATCACCAGCCTATATAACTTAGAGTAACCATTACTAGAAGGTATATAAGAAAGTTTTATAATTGTTTTGATCACCACGTTATAAACTTATTGGTAATAAGTGTTTATTGCTGTATCCGTGGTTACCCTTATATAACTCGACAACTTTCAGTAATTTAGGTGACTTTAATTAAAAGTGGGAACTTTCGGTAATACATATACCCACTATAAAATATCATAAAATTTGTTGGTGGCCCTTTAGTAACTACGGTGATCGTTATAAAAACAATTTACTTTTAGTGTCGAATGGAGCCATTATAAAACTGTTTTTATTTATATAACATAATATAACCAAAGGGTATATAAGAACACTAACGTCTGTTTTTTGTGACTATAATTAAGATATATAACATTACCAAAGGTTACATATTATGACTAAAGGGTATATAAGGACCATTTTCGAAGCATGGTAGTACCTTTAGTTTATATAATAGAAATATTATGGAAGTTTTATAAGGGTCATTCAGTTTATATAAAACTACTTGCAGTTTTATAATGGTAATTTGTTCATTTAAGTACAAGCCGCCATTTTTTCATCTGTCCATTGCAGATAAAAAAGAAAATGTCGGTTAAGCCAATTTTTTAAATTGCAGATATATGGCTTCCGTTTTATTTGTATATGAAGAAAATTTATCTTTTTAGGTACATAACATTTCTAAAGTATGTTATGTAATTTTTCTGAATTAATATCACATAAGTGAAAATCTTAAATTTTGTCATATTTAATTAAAATTATTAAATATTGTTTATTTTTGGAGCGGTCTGTATTTTTTGGAAGTATCTATGATGATATTCACAGTAAAATTTCAGTTGCAGCTGAATTTCACCACATATGCCGAAAAATTGTACTTCTAAAATGTAAAAATATTAAACCCTTACATTATAAAAATACAATACAAAAAAAAATCGAAATTCTATGTCAAGATAGGTTTCGTAAATATTTGCATATTATTGTTTTATAAAGGTAACGAAAAATAATTTCCCTAACATTTCTATCACTGAAAGTAATCAGTCTGAGAATTCCGAGCGTTGTGGAAACGTTACCATCACCATTATAAGCAAAGTTTATAAAGGTAACCGAAACATTACCGCAACCACTGCTATGACCAAAATAAATTAATCGAGAGCACCTTGGGTTATATAAGGGTTATATAAGAAGTTATATTAAGGTAACCGGAATATTTTGGTTGCTCAATTTATAAAACTTTTAGTTATATAACGTTACCTAAATCAAGTCACGGTAACCTTTATATAATCCTCCATTTAAGCTATATAAGGGGTTTATAGTGATTACAAAGACGTTTCGAGCACCAGTCTATATAACTTAAGATATATAATTTGGTAATAGAAACCTTACGGTTACTACTATATAAAAAAAAACTGTTTCTTGGGCTCCCCTATAATATTAGGTGTATCATATGCACAGGAAAGTGGCAGTTCTAAGCAAAACGAGCCAGTCATGGAAATTATAGGTAAAGGCATCACACCTCGTCCAGCCCCATTGGACGCAGGTAAGCCTCGGCCTAAGACCAGTGCGGGTCTACAGGCCTTTTTCAACGGGAGGTGGCAGGATGAGAGCTACGGTATGCAGCTCGAGCACATCAATAGATGCCCTCAGAGCTCATACCTAAAAGCACTCTTTCAGGTCATCTCTCGTGAGGAGCTATTCTCCATGGCAGTAATAGCTGGGAGAATGGTCGAGGTGTATACCTCGAAGTGCTACCAAGCTTATGCTTGCGGGCATCGAGGTGGATGGTAGACACCTTGTGCCGTTCCCACTCAGGGAAAGGCCCACGAAGGTCGTGTTTTCACGGGTCCCAATGCGAGCCAGTCATGAAGACCTCCTGAATTTCCTTGGGAGATGTGGGAAGGTTCATGGCAGTGTTCGCGCTATTCCAATTAAAATTGGGGACGAGGGTCTCGGGCGGGGTATCTTCGGTACCAGCCGGGAGGCGTACATCACTGTAAATAAGGGATGTACGCTTCCAAGAGGCTTTTACTTGAGCATATCCGGCTCGAGGCACTGGATAGACGCGAGCACCGAAGCGAAATGCCATGATTGCCATTTGGTAGGGCGTTTTATTGCTGACTGCCCCAGGAGAAGCGGGAAAAGGCTGAACCGAGGGTTCCCTCGAAGGAAGCCACTACTACAGTAGTGGATCTGGAGAAGGAACCTTCGGCCGGCACTCAACCTGACGTTTCGGAGCAGCCAGTGGTTAAGGTGCCTGAAGTTGTCCTAGAGGCAAAAATAATTTTGGCTGTAAACGGCGCCACGTCAGCACGTGAAAACACGGCTACTTCCGACGAGGAGTCGACTAGCCATCTAGTGAAAAAAAAGAGGACGAGGAGGAAGAAAGTTGACCGTGTGATGCTGCCCCCTCCAGAGCCAGCAAAGCCAGTCGCATCAAAGCGGCCCCACTCTGAGTGGTCAGAGGAGGACGATAGTGGAGCTGGCATTCCGAAGGTTGTTGCGAGGGAGGTAAGAATCTCTTGAGTAGCTTTCGGACTGCGACATGACCGGTTTTGATGAGACTGGTCTTTCGAGCCTCGGTGGCTACGAGTCGTGTGATAGTATCATTTCGACTGGTAGCCAATTTGAGGTCTCGAAGGGGATGAAAACCCTTTCTAGTAAGAAGATCGCCGGAATTCTTACCCAGCTCCAGTACAAGAAGAATTCAGATAAAATCTGGAGTATTCTTGTAAGGGAGCTGGAGAGGCCAGAGTTGTTACTTCCTCAGCTTCTACTCCTACAACAAGAATCCAAGAAGAGGAGACAACGATGTAGCGCGGTTAGAACGACTTCATAGGAAGGTGGAGGAGGTGATGCAGGAGCATCGCTTGGTCGACTCTCCTCGTCCGTAGACGTCGTACTATCATCGTTTGAGCTTTGCATCCCTTGAATGTGCAAGATAGCTTCTATCAACACCGGGGGTTTAAGTGCACATACAAGGTTACACAGCACTATCGAACAATGCCAAATTTTCGATATAGACCACGCGCTTCTAGAGGAGACGAACTTTACACAAGACACATATACACAACTTGAGCGCTATGCTTATTTACACACTCGCTATGCAATGTTTGCCTCACCTGCGCCTCGCCAAGGCTCAGGGGTGGCAAGCATTGTATCCAACAAATTTACACTATCGTCTCGTGTCTATACAGGTATCTTCCCAGGCTTCGCTTTTTCCTTGGACTTTATCATTCAAGACAAAAGTATCAAGGTAGTAAACGTGTACCTTCCTCATGACCAGGATATTACAAGACAAGTTCTTGATATTGTTCAGTCCTGTCTAGTGTCTCCTCGGAGGTGATTTCAACTGCACTTTGAATCCCTCGATGGATCGGCATTCTGGAGTTGAGTTCAACTCTGTTAATGCTACTCGATTGAGGAATTTTGTCGGTGTTTTCAGACTCGTGGATATCTATCGCTGGATGCATCCTACGACTAGATCATACACGAGGGTCTCGCGAAATATCCATGGAAGTCTCGCAGGCTCCAGAATTGACAGACTTTACGTCTCACCTGGAATACTAGAACATTTCGTTGGTGTCACTCATGAAGTGTGTTCCGTTAGCGATCATTTTCTTGTAGTGGCGACCAGCACTCTAGTTGAAAGAAGAACTGCATACTGGATATTGGCAAGAGAGGAAGGCTGACTTTCCTTTTCTTAGTCAATGGTGGGATGTTGGAAAGCTCCAGATTCGGTCTTTTGTCGAGACGAGTTTCAATCGAAGTGGCTATAAAGCTTCCAGCTTGTCGGCCGAGGTCTCTCGGGTGGCAGCTGTTCTCCCAATTCAGCCGGGGTTGATTCTTTATTTCAATGGAATAAAGGAACGCTTGGCGACACAGACTTACAAGCACAGCTTGGAGTTTGTGCTGCTCGGCCAATCGCGCTGGCTAAGAGAAGGCGAATCTCCAACGGAGTAATTCTTTCAGGCGACTAGACGTCGTACTGCTTCTTGTGAGGTCGAATCGATAATTCGTGAATCTGGACAAGTCCTCAACGGACAACAGCTATCAGAATATATTCGAGACTACTACAGTAGTCTCTACTCTGAATCGACGTCGACAACATCCTCGACCACTCATGAATTTCTTGAGAATATTCCCACTTTCTCTGAAGACAGTAAGGAGCTCCTGGATACAGTAATCACATTGGAGGATATGATTGCTGCGACAAAGGATCTAAGGCGACACACTTCACCTGGTTATGACGGTTTGACTCCAGATTTCTTCATACGTTTCAGGGATTTATTAATTCCTGACCTTTTGGAAGTCTTCAAGTCGGCGGTTGAGACACATTCAGACTTTCCTTCTAGTTGGAGGAGATCTGTTATGCGCTCGATTCCAAAGAAGGGAGATTTTCAGAAGATGGGGAACTGGAGGCCAGTAACCCCATACAATGTAGACTACAAAATCGTCTGCAAAGCATTAGGGGCGATACTCCGCTCAGTGATTTCTTCGGTAATACACCCGGAACCGTCCAATTGTGTACCTGGTCGTAGTATCTACGACAAATCGCGGTAGCCAAGCATTTGTTTGCCTACCATGAACAGACAGGTTCACAAATGGCCATGATTTCATTAGACCAACAAAAGGCTTTTCATAGCGTCTCGCATGAGTATTATCTCTTGACTACTCTCGAGACATTTGGGTTTCCGCCCAGGTGGCTCGCTATCGTCGGGAAACTGTACAGAGATTCAGCAATTTTGATTAAGCATCAAGGACAAGTTCTAGCTCCTATCTCGTTTCATCGAGGTATCAGACAGGGCTGTCCATTGTCAGGTATGCTTTATGATCTTTCGTTGGAGCCGCTACTGGTGAATCTTCGTCGAATTCTCGGACAGTATGCGGTTGGTCTACCATATACCAATATGAGGCCTCTTATGTTGGCGTATGCGGATGATCTGTCTATTCTCGTGACAAGAGATGAAGCTTTTCCGGTCGCTCGTTCTGTTTTCGAACAGTTCGAACGTATAGCGGGCGCTAAAATCAACCTTAGTAAGAGTCAAGGCTTGTGGTGTGGAAGGTGGAAAGATCGTACAGATACTCCACAGAACATCCAATGGACTAATACTTGCTTGAAGTATTTAGGTGTGTATATCGGACGCGAGAGTAAATCAAATAATAGCCGAATCGCTCTTGAGAAACTCTTTAGAGCTGTAAACTCATGGCGTAGTCGACTGTTTCCATTAACCTTAATGAGTAGGTCAGTCGTGATAAACTATTTGATTACCCCGTCCATCGTTCATCTGCTAAAGTCTGAGACGTTTGATGAAGGCTTCGTAGGTCTTCTTCAAGCAAAAGCGATAGACGCCTTTTGGTGCGGAAGACGATGGGTTGCTGAAAGCACGCTCTGTCTGCCAGTCAAGATAGGTGGATTAGCTCTCACCAACTTGGTTGTGAAATCAAGGTGTCTCCAAGTGCGTGCATTCCAAAGAGTGTTTTGCCAGAGAGACAGCTTGATTTCTCAACTGTGGGTGAATGTACTGGGAGGGATCGGCATACTACCTACTCTCTGTTCGACCACCTTATCCTCGTGACTGGCCACAGGATCTAATCTCAACGATTCAGACCTGGGGCAGAATCAGGCCAGCATTTCACCTTAAGTGGAATGCTCTACGGTACACGCAATTCGCATCGATTCCAATCAGGTTAATCCTGAATTGATAGATTCAGTGTTCAGTAATGCTCGGGGTTTTGAAGCTGATACGCATAGACTGACGGTTCTCGGAGATATTATTGAAACTGGAATCTGTCGATTAAACACTAACACTGCACAACTACACGACCTGGCTGCTTCTGCGCGGGAGAGATTTCGCCAACTTGGGACCAGTGACCCTGGCACTATGTTGGAAGATGCTTTCGTTCTGAACAGACCACCACACACACCTTTCAGCACACTTACAACACGTGTGCTCCGTGACGTGCTTATGTCAATAAGACCTCCGGAGTATACAGGATACAACAGATGGCGAACACACCTCGGGGTGAATATGGGCGTGATGGGAGGGATAACTTGCAGAGTAGTCTACAGTTATCCTTCTAATTACAAAGATGCTGATGTAGCATTCAAATTGCTGCATCACAGTCTTGTGCATCCTAATCAGTTGTCACATATTGACCGCCGAGTTCAGAGGATTTGCACAGTTTGTGCTGGTGAAGGCACCCTGTTTCACAGGTTCTTCACTTGTCCGGCTTTGCAGGGTCTAATGGATCTCGTGCGCGGTATGTGTCAGTTGATCCACCCGAATTTCGGCATTACTAGGACATTTCTATGGGGACCAACATCACGCACACGCACTTAAGCGCCACTTCGTTGACAGGTTGAAGAGACGTTTACGTCTCGAATATCTGGCAACGAACGCACACACATTCAGCTGCACATGGCAACCACTATCGTCGGTGCAGGATGTAGCTCTTATCTTTCGCTGGTGAGATCAGGCCACGGTATTTGCAACACTAGTCCACGGGGCATCTCCCCGCTTAGGAATCGTTGCAAGTGCTGTGGGAAGGACAAGCACTCTGTTAGAGGGATGATGAGGGCAGTTTGTAGAGGTCTTGGATACTACAGGCTGCCCTCGCGAAACTCTATAACGGTATCGCGTAAATTTTTCGTTCGTTCGGTCATTTATTTTTAATTCGGTTTCGGTTTCGGTGCTAAATTTCAAAATTTTATGTTGAAAATTCGTTCGTTTAGGCAATTATTTTTATTAGTTTATTTTGGAAATTTGGAACTTCTTGGAACTGCCACTTACCCAATTGTCAAAAGTGGGACTTTTAAACTTTTTGGCTATCTTTTAGATCCTCTTCAAAATTCTTGTAGCCGTTTTTTAGTCTCTTTTGAGAATTTTGTGTCATTTGTGTTACATTTTTGTGTCATTTTTGTTGTTTATTAGTTGATATAATTGTTTTAAATGTTATTATTTGTCCCTATTGACTTTTTATACCATTTAGTTTAGCTAGCGTCTTTTTTACACTTTATAGAGCCTTTTGCCACATATTTTTAAGGAATTTTTAAAGGAGCCAAAGAGCCAACAATAAAAGAGCTTATATACATAAAAAAAAATTATTCTTAATTACGGGGGATGCAGACAGGGTTTGTGCCTCTCATCTAGTCACTGCGACCTATAAGATCTATTCTGACATTACCCCTGGATGCCCTAGGGTGCCCATTTGAACTTAAGATCTTTGATGAAGCTTATAATATTCTTTAGGGCCATTTTTCCGACATCCTCTGGCAGTGGAAATGCCTTTCCTAGATGCCTTAGCCTTATGCGGCACAGAGCTTCGCAGTCACCTAGGACATGTTCAGAGGATTGGTCGTCTTCCATTAAGAATCGACAGGTCTCATCATTGACCTTACCCATCTTCTTAAGATGGTATCTAAGTGGGCAATGCCCAGTAAGTAGGCCCGTTATGAGCCTTAGTTCTTTCCTGCTGAGTGTGAGTGTCCTCTGTTGCTTCTCTCTGTAAGCTTCTTCGCTTGTCTCAGCCCCGGGGTATTTTCCCAGTACTCCTTCTTAGTTCTGTCCTTCCAAAGCCTGATCTGAGCTGAGAGGTGACTTTTCGGGTGTCCAAAGACAGGTTCAGGGCCAATGAACAGAGATTTGGCTCCTTCCTTTGCAAGGCGTTTCCCATAATGCCTTCATGTCCTGGTACCCAGATCAGTGTCACCCTATTTGTCTCGGCCAGTTGCTTTAAGACAAAACCCAGCTTTGACTCAAAAGTAAACGAGTTTAACGCTTTAAGTGCTGCTTGGCTGTCTGATATTATGTATATTTTTGCTCCACGCATATTTTTATGGATTATTTCTCGAGAGCAGAGTTCTATGGCGTGTATTTCTGCTTGAAAAATTGTTGGTGAGGCCCCCAGTGCCTTTGCGAGATGGCACCTAGGCACCTAGGCGCTTGCTTTACCTTCCATTTTGAATCCATCCGTGTACCAGTTCAAAGATCCTTTTTCAAAGGGTAGGTCCCCAGTGTGCCACTGTTGACGGTTCCCCACGATCACCTTAAATGGTGTTTCAAAGTCATGGCGTTTCGGCATAACGTCTGAAATTGGGTGAGCCATCGGGTCCTCTATGAAATCCTGGAGGACTTTCAGGTGGCCAACCAGATTATTTGTACTTAGGAGGTTTGCCCTTTGTAGCCTAATTGCACTAAGTATGACCTGCTCCCTAACATGCAGATGTAAGGGTAGCAGGTCCAACATAGCCTCTAGGGCCGCAGTTGGGCAGGTACGCATGGCACCGGTTACTCCTAGACATGCAAGCCGTTGTAGTATAATATATACACAATGGTTATACTCACTTCACGGGCACAAACCTTTCAACGGTCTGTACACTGCGGCTCAAAGCTCTTAATTTTGTCAGTTTTCATTTTTAGTTTGGTTTTTGTCTCCGAAAATTTTATTCAATCGCGGTATCTTTATCATGGTGACTTGTAAATTCTGCTCTTCTAAATATATATGATTGCATGTGGTGGTATATATATATCCTTTCACGCTTCTTCTTTGAAACGGAGCTCCAGGGCACCTCTTTCTGAGCTTACTACTTGCAGCGAATGCTCGGGCTCGGATATAAAGCCATGCCACACTCTAAGGTTTTTAAAAAGTTTTACCGAACGTCTTGACTCTTTTTCTTCTGTTCAGTCTGTCATTGCGGATAAATTGTATAGCTTATCTAGTGTTAAGTAGGAATATATCCTACTGAAACTTGTTGTGGTTTCTTTGCGAAGAAATCGTTTGGCTTAATTTGTTATTTCTGCTTTTGTTTTTCCCGGCAGCGACTGTCGTAGCTCTAATGTGAGAGTAGTTGCGTGGAGTAGCTTGTTAAAGCACAACTCCTGATATTATTATGGAGTAGCTTGTTAAAGCACAACTTCTAGTATTATTATGGAATAGCTTGTTAAAGCACAGCTCCTAGTATTATTATGGAGTAGCTTGTGTAAAGCTCAAATCCTAGTGTTATTATGGAGTAGCTTGTTTAAAGCACAACTCCTAGTATTATTATGGAGTAGCATTTTTAAAGCACAACTCCTAATTCAAACGAACTGTTTACTGTACACTTACTCGACTCAAATAGACTGCCCTTTATTCTTCAATTTCTTTGCTTATTTATACAGAGTAATCTTATTAATACGGAAATAAATGAAATACTTCCGACCCAACATTTTGTATATAATAGTACAAAGTGTTAGGTCATACACATTTCATTTATTTTTGTTTACACATAAATCGCGGCACTCGTCGCTTCCGTACATACATACATATATTTTTCTCTGACTAGAGTCGTACTGAACGTTCCGTCAGTACCTAATCGCATTTGTTATTACATACGTACATACATAAATCTTGACAAACGCTAACCACTTGTTGCTTGTTCATCGTGACATTCATGATTTACATACACACCTACATATATATCAATTTCTTCATATACAAATCGTGAACCATCATTTGGTCACCTGGGTTCTACCGCTGGTGCAAGGTTATTGTATTACAACGTGCGAATTCTTGCGCGCAGGGTATTGCGTCACTCAATCTACCTTAGTTATTTCCTCAACTTGTTAAGTAATTGGGGAAGGTCAGTAACGAGTGGAATTATAATTTAATGAAAATGATGTAGGCATGTATGTTCATTGAAAAATGATGAAAATATGTATGCTTGCGTTTGCTAGCATTTCTTTGATAATTGTTGCAGGTATGTACATATGTTACAATGCTTACTTAAAATTGTGGGTGGAGGTATGTATGTAACAAATCTCCCCCTTTTTAAAAAATATGTGTTAATCTTAGAAGAGGAATAACGCATTAGAATATGGTTCAATCGTTCGATAATTTTCGAGAAATTTAGTGATTTTATATGCATGTATATACATAATGCCGAGTGCCGGTACAATAATTGGCTTATCGATTTACAAATTTATATCCGTTATTTTTCTAGATTATTAGTATTACTACAATGTTATGTTCATTTTTATTACATGTGCATACTACATATATATATATTTTTTTTTTATAATTCCTACATATATACATTTATAATTATGGCTATTTGACTTTTTATATATGTGTGCATACATAATTTATTTTTACTTAAAAAATTTTGTATGTGTTTATACATACTTTTTATAAAAATTCTTACATGTGTTTATACATATTTTTTCTTTTATGTGCTTATACATATGTTTTTATTTATTTAAAAAAATTCTTTATATGTGTTTACACATATTTCTTCTTTTATATGTGTTTATACATATGTTTTTATTTATTTAAAAAAAAATTCTTTATATGTGTTTATACATATGTTCTCATTTATTTAAAAAAAATTCTTTATATGTGTTTATACATATTTTTGCTTTGATTAAAAAAAAATTCTTTATATGTGTTTATATATATTTTTTCTTTTATATGTGTTTATACATATTTATTTCTTTCATATGTGTTTATACATATTTTTTCTTTTATATGTGTTTATACTATATTATCTATAAATAGGTATCTTACTTCTAATGCATATAATGTTTATAAATACTCTTTTTTTCTTTTATTGGGTTACGTTTTACATCTTCAATCTTGTTTACCTATTTCTAATTAGAATCTGTTCAACCTGAATTAATGATATGTTTAATTATTCTCATTTTCTTAAAAAAAAAAATTTCCCTTACTTTTTTTTATCCTAAATGCAATTGTAATCCCTTCCTTGAAGGTTAGTAATTATTCGTGAAATGGTTTCAGTCTATTATTATGTACGGTTACTCTTCTTTTACCGATTTGTATGATGTGTTAACAGGCGTAACAGCTTGCACCACGAGGTACGGTCCTAGCCATATCTGGGAAAGCTTGTGTTTTTTAGCGGGATTTTTTAGCAATACTTATCTCCTGTTTTGAATGTTACCGGACGTGAGTTCCTATCATAGTACGCTTTCGATTTTTTCTTGGCTTTCAGCAAATTTTTTCGGGCGATTGCATATGCCTTTTGTATTTTGTACCTAAGAAGGTGATAGTAACTCTCGTGGTTATAAATGGGCTCTGGCTCTCTTTTAAGATTATAGGGAACATCTGCTGTGAATCCGAACAGACAGTCCATTGGCGTGAACTTAGTGCCTTCATGTGGGCTGTTATTGTTTATAAAAGCCGCGGTTCTCAGGAATCGATCCCAAGCCTTTGGATTTTCGGATACAATAGCTCTTAAGTATTCTACTAGTGGTCTGTGTGTTCGTACCCGTGCGCCGTTGGATTGCGGATGATAAGCGGAAGTCTGCATTTTTTTTCACTTTTAGGAGTTTACAGACACGCTTAAAAAGATCGCTTAAGGAATTGGAGCCCTGATCAGTTACTAATTTTTTAGGAATGCGGTAACGAGTAATTATTTAGTCAAAAAAATTCCTGCTACCGTTTCCGCTTCACCATTTGGCAAGGCATAAAAATCTACGAATTTCGTTAGATTGTCTTGGAAAGTCAATATGTACTTATTACCTGAATGGGTTTCTTCAAGGGGACCTACTATATCCTAATATACTTTATCGAAGGGCATAAGGGCAGTATCTGTTATGACCATTGGCATACGATACTCTGGGCTAGCCTTCATTTTTTGGCATTTAGGGCACTTTCGAATATATTTCCTGATGGAACTGAGCATATTTCTCCACTTATATTTTTTCTTTATTTTTCATAAGTTTTCATTACTCCTTGGTGACCACCAAACGCGGAGTCATGATAGTCTTTTAAAATTGTCTCGATTTCCTCAGGGTCTGAGATATTTTCTGGTAATGTATGCTGGGAATTTATTAGACTTTGGGTGATTCGCCGTGTTCGCTTTCGGATTTGTTGCTATCAGTTGAGTCAATTTCGACTAATTTATGTTGGAGACTCCGTGGATATTTTTGAAGTTTATGGGGAGTTCCTGGGTTTTGATTTTCCTTTTCAATATTATTTTGTGCCTCCCTTATTTGAGCTCTCGTAACAGCATGACAATGTTTTTGTTTAGGCCTTGAGGGTGTTGGAGAACTAGAATCCTTTTCGTCCATGTCGGAATCGGCTCGGTGATGTACGTGAGCTTCCACAATGAAGGAATTTGGGGTTTTCCTGGTTTAGCTCGGCAGGTATTCGACTAAGCGCGTCTGCATTAGTGTTATATTTTCCATGCTTATATTCAATTTTATAGTCAAACTCTGAGAGTTTATGGTGAAACCTGACTAATCTTGTAGTTGGGTCTTTCACATTGAATACGCCTTTCAGGGGCTTGTGGTCGATGTAGACCGTGAACGTTGTGCTCTGTAAATAACACCTGAAATTCCTGGCGGCCCACACAATAGCGAGCAACTCTTTTTCTATTGTGGAGTATCTTTGTTCCGCCTTATTTGAGTCAATTTCGACTAATTTATGTTGGAGACTCCGTGGATATTTTTGAAGTTTATGGGGAGTTCCTGGGTTTTGATTTTCCTTTTCAATATTATTTTGTGCCTCCCTTATTTGAGCTCTCGTAACAGCATGACAATGTTTTTGTTTAGGCCTTGAGGGTGTTGGAGAACTAGAATCCTTTTCGTCCATGTCGGAATCGGCTCGGTGATGTACGTGAGCTTCCACAATGAAGGAATTTGGGGTTTTCCTGGTTTAGCTCGGTAGGTATTCGACTAAGCGCGTCTGCATTAGTGTTATATTTTCCATGTTTATATTCAATTTTATAGTCAAACTCTGAGAGTTTATGGTGAAACCTGACTAATCTTGTAGTTGGGTCTTTCACATTGAATACGCCTTTCAGGGGCTTGTGGTCGATGTAGACCGTGAACGTTGTGCTCTGTAAATAACACCTGAAATTCCTGGCGGCCCACACAATAGCGAGCAACTCTTTTTCTATTGTGGAGTATCTTTGTTCCGCCTTATTTAAACTTCTACTTGCATACGCTATAGGCCTGCCTTTGCCTATTGTCCCTTGTGATAAAACAGATCCCAATGCTTCATTGCTAGCATCCGTTGTTAGATTAAAAGGTTGGGTAAAATCTGGATACTTGAGTAGAGGCGAATTTATAAGAGACTTTTTAATTTCATTGAAAGAGTCTTGGCACTTTTGCGTCCAATTAAATTTGAGTCTTTCCGTAATAGATTTGTTATTGGCCTGACTATCTTTGAGAAATTAGGGATGAACTTGCGATAGTAGTTTGCCAATCCCAGAAACGGTTTGTCTCACAGTTCGGAGTTGAGGAAAATTTTGCACACAGCTTGTCTTACTAGGATCTGGGCGTGCTCCTTTATTTGAGCATTTGTATCCGAGGTATATTACTTCTCGGCGAAGGAACTGACACTTTTTGGGTTGCAATTTAAGATTATGGGCTCGAAGTCTGTCGATACTTTAGCCAGCTTCTCGTTATGATCTTGTAAATTTTTTCCATATATTACAATATCATCGAGATAGACAAAGCATTCTAATCCTTGGAGACCCGTTAGAATGTAATTCATCGGGCGTTGAAAAGTCGCAGGTGCGCCTTTCAACCCAAATGGCATTCTCTTAAATTCATAATACCCGTAAGCGGTACTAAATGCAATTTTTGGTCTATCCCTTGGGTCAACCAGTACTTGATGGTATCCGGTTGCAAGGTCAAGAGTAGTAAAATACCGCGAATGCCCGAGTTGATCCAGTATATCCTCTATCCTGGGTAATGGAAAGGCATCCGCTATAGATTTCTCGTTAACTTTACGGAAATCTACTACTACTCGCCAGTGTTTAATGCCATCAGACCCGGCTTTCTTCGGGACTACCAGCAACGGAGAATTCCACGGGCTTTTACTTATTTGGATTATGTCATTCTCTAACATATCCTTGATTTGCTCATTTATTACAGCCCGGTGCGTTTCTGGAAGTCTATACGTCTTTTGATTTATGGGTGGTTGATTGTGAAAAATGGGGATGGTATGTTTTATGGTATTAGTGCATGTTAGTTTATCTCCCTTTAGATAAAAAATATCATTATAAATATAACATAACTCAAGAATTGATTTTTCTTCTTCGTGATTTAAATTTTCATCCAACAGTAATTCTTTACGTAAAGCCACAAATCTGTCTGGGTTATAGCTTTTAATATGGTTTACGTTTATTGAATATGGATTGGAGTTGAAATTCGTCTTATCACCTTTGAAGTTGTATTCTGTTTTGTTATGTGTACGAGGGGAAGGTGGATCACCTTCTTTCTGATTACTTTGGGTATTTATGTCGTCCAAAGGTATATTGAGAAGTTTAATATTGTAATGACTACTTGGAACTAGAGTAAGCTTCAGCCTTCTTAGGAATACTGGTTCTGTGTTTATTTTAGAACAGATAATGGTATAAAATTTTTGTGAGGACTAACTAGACAATTTGCGACAAATACTCCATCTTCTCTCTCTTGAGACATACAGATCATTTCTTGGTCCAATTGTAATAGTATGCTCAGTACAATTTGAGATCGAGGAGATATTCTATTGGATCTCTGAAGCTCTACTTCGTATTGCCTACCTTCATCTTCATTTAAGGTGCTTGAATTGTCTCCCATTTGGGATAAGGAGTTTTATTATCGGGTGCCCGTGAAACGGTAGTAGGTTTAAATTGTTCCTTTATTTGATGCCTCGGTAGTTCATCTCCATCTTCTGTGGATGTTTCGAGAGGTACCGTGAATTCGATAGGGTTGGTTTCCGTGCGAGGAAACCGGAGCAATTTGTTAGGCCCTTCTATATTGCAATTTTTTACAAGAAAGTCATTACCTAACAGCCCATAATGAGAGATTTGGGCGTTATTTTCTACAACCTGTAGATTGCACGGGATACTGCGGCTTAGTAAAAAGTTGCCTTGGCAGTTACCCAGTGTTTTTCCTTCTCCAAATGCGATATTTTATTTAATGTCGAGCCGGGGCTTTTTCAGTCGACAATGTGCCGTTTCCCGCTTTGTAGCTTCCCATCGTTGCCTCTGTTGACAAGTGGGCACTGTATGACCTCTTCTGCCACAAAACTTACACATCTTTTGACCGTTAAATCTGTGTTCGTGATTTGGATTGCCCCACTGAGTGTTGTTGTTACTATTTAGGTGATTCCGTGGTGTTTTGACATTTTGTTTACAATATTGGGCATCATGGCCCTTTGTTTTGCAGTTAATGCAGAAAGGAGTATTTTTACGTTTTAAACAATCATCATACGTATGTCCCTTTTATTTGCAATAACTGCATGTGATCCTACCTGAAAGTAATTTTTGCTCTCCGTGTGGTTTCTTGTCTGGATATTGAAAAGAAGAGTTCTGGAAGGGAGGTGGACTTCTTAATGATTCTCTTGCCATACTGGTTTGAGTAGAGCACCAATTATTTATTTGATATTTATCAGTATTAAAGGATACTGAAGGTACCTTTAATGACTCCAGATATGGAGGTATACCACACTCAGTTTTTATATTAGGTTTTCCTGTATCAGTTGTGTAGGGATATATAGAGGAGTTTATATTTTCGTGTATGGGATAACCATAAGCATTAGCAAAATTTGAGGTATTTGGTTTAAAGAAATGGTCCATTTGAAAAGAATTTGTATGTTGAGGTAAGTAGTTTATTGATTGTGGAATGAAAAAGAGACCCTGTTGCAACCTTTCCATATCTAATGCTTTTTGAATGAGAGTCTCTAACGAGCTTTCATTTATTGTCAATAGGTAAGCGCTTAGATGGGGGTTATTTGCACCACTCTTTACGGAAGCTATTGCAAAGTCCTCTCTCTGTTGCTTTACCACATTAAAATTTTCAGCACCGTATTTGCTTTGTGCTGCCTCGTTACATTGTACTAAAAGTCTTTTTAGTCTAGTAGTAAATGAATTAAACGATTTTTGGGGGTATTGTCGGCAAGTTATTAGTTTGTTAATAATCTCATGATATGTCTCACGAGGTAAGTAAGTCCGATATAGCAACTGCTCAACTTCTTCAAATCTTGTGAGTGTGCTGGATGCTATTAATTGATATGCATTTCCTCTCAATCTTGTTGGGAAAATTTGCATGAAGGCTGCCTTTTCCTCCTCTGCTAGACATCGTTGTACTTGCTTACAACAGCCTATGAAAGTTTGCAACTCTGTGAGGGTTTGAGAATTAATTTCTCCAGAGAACAAAGGCACCATTTGTGCAGTAAGTTTAACTACTTTCTCATAATTTACAGGCATTTTGTTTGTCTTGTGTGGATGCTCAACCTGGGAAGTATTTTGGGTATTTAAATCTAGATTTGAAGTGGTTAACGATTTTTCGGGTATTATAACGTCTAGACTTTGAGTTCGTATGAGGAAGTTAACCAAACTGTGTCTTCCAAAACGTTTACCTGACCGATGTTCACGATACCAATTTATTCTTCTTTGGGGTGAACTTTACTCTGCTCTTGGGCAATTCGGAGGGCTTACGTTGTCGAATGAAAGAGAATTTATTGTTGCTTCAAAATCTGAGCAAGCAGGGCTTTGATCAGATTTGTGCATGAAAGCATAATTTTCTTGAAAAAGAGGTAGTTTAACTTACTTTATGTACATATATATACTGGAATATTTAAAAAGAGAGAGAAAAAAAGAAAAAGATTGAAGATGTTTTTACACTGACGTTATTTAATGTGTATTGTATAGTAGTTTATCGATTTAATACCGAAGTTCTGCCAATCGCTGAATTTGGATTGAAACTTACTTAGTGTTTATTGTCTGCAGTTTCAGAAACGTTTTGATGTCTGTCCAAGCCGAGAAATTTCCTTGGAAGTATATTCCCTTACTTTTATTGTAGTTGTTGACTGGTTGTATTAAAACAAACAAATTATGTCAGAAGTGCCCCAACGTCACACTTTGACATTAGTTTCAGTTTCACTTCTATGTGAGTTCGAGGATCAAGGTTTTTCAAGTATTGAATTAACTTCCTTGATCCTACCGACTGCGCCAAATTGTTAAGTAAGGAATATATCCTACTAAAACTTGTTGTTGTTTCTTTGCGAAGAAACCGTTTGACTTAATTTGTTATTTCTGCTTTCGTTTTTCCCGCCAGCGACTGTCGTAGCTCTAATTTGAGAGTAGTTGCGTGCAGTAGCTTGTTAAAGCACAACTCCTGATATTATTATGGAGTAGCTTGTTAAAGCACAACTTCTAGTATTATTATGGAGTAGCTTGTGTAAAGCACAACTCCTAGTGTTATTATGGAGTAGCTTGTGTAAAGCACAACTCCTAGTATTATTATGGAGTAGCTTGTTTAAAGCACACCTCCTAATTCAAACGAACTGTTTACTGTACACTTACTCGGCTCAAATCGACTGCTCTTTATTCTTCAATTTCTTTGCTTATTTATACAGAGTAATCTTATTAATACGGAAATAAATGAAATACTTCCGACCCAACATTTTGTATATAATAGTACAAAGTGTTAGGTCATACACATTTCATTTATTTTTGTTTACACATAAATCGCGGCACTCGTCGCTTCCGTACATACATACATATATTTTTCTCTGACTAGAGTCGTACTGAACGTTCCGTCAGTACCTTATCGCATTTGTTATTACATACGTACATACATAAATCTTGACAAACGCTAACCGCTTGTTGCTTGTTCATCGTGGCATTCATGATTTACATACATACCTACACATATATCAATTTCTTCATATACAAATCGTGAACCATCATTTGGTCACCTGGGTTCTACCGCTGGTGCAAGGTTATCGTATTACAACGTGCGAATTCTTGCGCGCAGGGTATTGCGTCACTCAATCTACCTTAGTTATTTCCTCAACTTGTTAAGTAATTGGGGAAGGTCAGTAACGAGTGGAATTATAATTTAATGAAAATGATGTAGGCATGTATGATCATTGAAAAATGATGAAAATATGTATGCTTGCGTTTGCTAGCATTTCTTTGATAATTGTTGTAGGTATGTACATATGTTACAATGCTTACTTAAAATTGTGGGTGGAGGTATGTATGTAACACTAGGAACTATGAACTCGTCTTGAAGTATTTTCCGAAGACCTTAACACCTTAAATGGTAAAATTGAGAATTTGCTTAATCTTCTTGATGTGCTAAGCATGAATTTAGATAAATTGCTCGAAAAGTCACATAACCTATCGGTAAAGGTTCAAAATTTGTCTGACTCTCTAGTTGATATTCATGCACTGTTTTTCAAAGATGACTCTCCGTCTGCCCTCAGAATTCAAACAGTACGCTACTCATTCCAGTTATGGATGACGTTCGGCGTAGCTTAAGTCGAGTTGAAGGCGATATCGATGTCAGGAAATTGACTCCAGGGAAGGAATCATATGACTCTGACCGCCAACCATTACCTATCGTGCAGCAGGGTGTATACTCTAACTTTCCTGTATCTGATGCTCATAGTAGTAAACCAGCTACAAGCCAGAGGAACCGTCGTAGACGCCACCATAATATCAATAAGGGGATTAGTTCAAATCAACACTCTGTTCAATCTACAGCAAACTGCGATCCAGTTAACATCACATATGCTTCTATAATAACGAATGATACTGCATCTATATCCTTTTTATACCCTAGATGAAATCTATAGGGCATACTAAGTTTGCCATTCCGTTTGTAACGCACAGAAATAATGATGGTAGAGCAAAATGGATTGGACACCTACGCATAAAATTAAAAGCTATTTTGATTTTTGGATGTCCGTCTGTCCGTCCGTCCGTGCGCACGATAACTCGAGAACGCGTATACTTAGAGAGCTGAAATTTTGTACACGGACTTTAAAAATAATGTAATATCAAGTTCGAAAATGAGACAAATCGGGCAACTCCTTCGTGGGGTTGGCATACAAAAATTTCGTTTTCCACGATATATTTGGACACTACCTGAGAACACGTTGACATAGAAAGCTGAAATTTGGTACATTGTGTTTTCGTACTAATAGCAACCCCTCGGGCAACACCTTCTTGATGTTGCCATATAAAAATTGTGGTTTTTTACGTAGACTTTGAAAACGATCAGTTCTAGACATTTTGATTGTACTAAAAACTTCTTTAGAATAAGAAATCCTATAAAATTGGTTATAATCATTTTTTCTGTCCGACGAGCCATTCTAGAAATATATGCGAGAAACCAATGCAAAAAATCAGAATTGCTCAAATGGGTGACCATACGAAATTTCATGCGTGCATTCATCTAGGGTATCATAAGAATTGGTCTTAGACCAATTCAAGCTTTTACACTTGTTGGGAAATTGTATCGTCACCCCTTTCTCTCCTGAAAAGTCGTGTGATGACATCTAGAAGTATCTTTAGTCCAAAAATATGGCAACGGATGTTATTTCTTGTCGAAAAATTAGTAAATGCTCTAAACCGGTTGCATCCTGTGTTTTAACTGTCTCAGCGCATGTACAGGACAGGTTATTGGATCCCACATTTTGGTACTCTGGCGCTTTTACTAAACTATTCCAACCTTCTGGGCGCAAATTGGTAATAAAGTTAAAATAAATAGTAATATTTCAAAAAACACAAATCGTTCTCCCTTTACTATCAAAATGTAAGGGGATTCAGACGAAAACTACACAAATCTTCAAATCCTTGACAATTCTTATCAAATTTTTAGAAGAGATAGACATACTGATTCTGAAGCTCGTGGCGGTGGCGTACTCCTCGCTTGGAAAAACCACTTTGATTGCAGCACATTGAGCCTCCCAATTTCTCCAATACTCTCGACATCGAACTCATTGCTCTCAAGTTGTCTCTCTTAAAATATGACTTATACATACTTTTGTGTCCCCAAATAAACACTTGCTTAATTAACATATAAAACTTTATTTAATGGGACTAATCAGAATACATTCGAGCTTGATCACTAATAGCTTATTACTCATAATCGCCAAAACAAAACTGAGAAACCTGATCCACTCACCACGTCGGGTCGCCTGTTAGAATCTTTACAGGCGGAAGCGACTCTGACTTAGTGACCAGTGCAATACATTGCAATTAATCGCAAAGCATTACATAAGTCACTGCTGTCAGCTGGAGACCCCAATACTGTGAGTAAACAAACAGTAAGCCCAGCTGAGCATGTCGCTAAGCGAAGTGAATTACTTAACCCTGGCTTAATGCTTTATTACAACAGCAGTGGATGCGACAGTTTTTAATAAAAAATTCGCAATTGCCAAGCATTTAACTATGCGAAGTAAAATGCTTAGATCCTACAAACTGCTTAATTAGTCGTACACCTGCTGCTAGCTAAAGTCATGATGTCACAACCACACCGAATTGAATAAGCGGGCCACGACATTCCTCCCCCTGTGAAAGACTAATTCCCAGGGGAATTAGATCGGGGTACTCGGTTTAGTTTCAGCTACATTGTACCTTTTATCATATATGTATATACAATATTTGTTTTTTTTATTTTTAACATCTTCTAAGTTCTATCTTAACAATATCTACTTCTCTTAATTCAGTTCTAATTTAAAAGCATGTCCTTTTTTATTTTTTTTCTCGTGATCCAATTTATTCTTTCAAACAATATTTTTGTTCAATTATAATTTTATTATATCTTAGCTCTAATTTTGATATTTCTAAAAATAGTTTTACCGTAATAAAAAAAAACTTAAAAATTATTTCTAGAATTAGGTTTACTTATACAAAATTTTATTCTAGGTTTCATTAACTACATATATTTGTTTTATCTAATCATATTATAGAACTACACTTGTACTGCCCGTAGTCAGAGCGTACATGCAATAACGAATAAAGTGCTTCTATTCGTTTGTCTACTACTTCTACACTTCAGTATCTAACTAGAGTTTTAATATTTAATAAATTTAAAATAGAAATAATCCAATTTATCAAAAACCTTTTGAATGTAAAATATAAGGTATATAATAAATGTAATAATTCTGTTGCAATAAACTTTGTACTCACCTGATCTATGTTTGGCAGTTGATTCACTTGATTTGAATAATTTTAACTGAGGTTTGGGATTGGGATATTCTTTATTCTGGTCGATATCCGGAATAAAGTGAGGTGAGTAGATCTTACTGCAATCGAAACCCACAGAAAATCTTTATTGCAGTCGTTACCCACAATAAAGTGTTGGTTAGTAATTTTCTAATTACCGTCGTTACCCGTAGTAAGAATCTTTATTGTAGTCGTTACCCACAATAAAGTGTTTGTTAGTAATTTTCTTATTACAGTCGTTACCCGTAATGTTGTGTTGTGTAAACGGAAGTCGTCTTTTCCAAATTGGGGACTTCTTATCTTCTTAGGCTGGGTTCTGTCGCCAGATTCCACGGTAAGTAACTCGAAACTCGTAGGTTGGAGGATCAAGGTTTTTCAAGTGTATGTAAATTGACCAACTTCCTTGATCCTACCGGCTGCGCCAAAGTTGTTGTGTTATTTGTGGAGTTCTTACGAGTAGCTCCCTTGAGGTCACCTGGTATTATATTTTTTGTTCCTTTCGGAGCAGCGGTGTGTAATTTTCGCTATAATAGGCGAAGCTTTGTTGTTAAATAAATGGCGAAGCCAAATGAGGCTTTGCACCAATTTAGTTAACGTACACCTTGTTGTTAAATAAATGGCGAAGCCAAATGAGGCTTTGCACGAATTTAATTAACGTTTACCTTGTTGAAGACTGAGGAATAGGCGAAGCCAAATAAGGCTTTGCACCTATTCAATTAACGTATACCTGGTTGAAGACTGAACTGACTCTCTACTTTATTCTGCAGTATATTTATACAATAATTGTCTCACTCTAAGACTACTAATACTGTGCAGAGTAATATATGAAAAACCTCTGACCCAGCACTTTGTTTATTTAACGTATAATTCATACAAAATGTAAGTCGGAAGTATTTCATTAACAACTATTACTTAATTTTACTATTTACGGAAGCATGCAAGTCACGGCACTCGTTGCTTTTTATAAATTTATATGTATACCTTACCCAATCCATGTTGCGGGTTTTCAACTCATTGTTTAATTTAATTTCTTTCCTACTCAAATTACACTCAGTACTTTGCGGCTTATTACAAAAACAATTTAGTTACTTACAAACATCTGTTCTACCTCTGGTGCAAGGTCGTCGTATTTCAACGTGAGAATTCTTGCGCGCAGTGGTATTATGACATCATTCGCTGAAATAATTGAGGTAGATCAGTGATGATTAGTTATGTGTGTACGTATACCGTTTGCTTTTACATGCAGTGGAAACTGATGTAGGTATACCATGCCGTAAACATTTTGTTTTATTTCCTGATCGGAATATGTGAAGTGTTTACTTGCAATGTACTGATGTAGGTAGGTAGGTATACAATGAGTTGTTTCTGGATGAAAATTGATGTTTTAAGATTGGGGTTTATTTGGGATTTTATGTATGTAACAGTAATAAGAATCTTTATTGTAGTCGTTACCCACAATAAAGTGTTTGTTAGTAATTTTCATATTACAGTCGTTACCCGTAATAAGAATCTTTATTGTAGTCGTTACCCAGGAAAAACTGTTTACTTAGTAAATTTCTTATTACAGTCGTTACCCGTAATAAGAATCTTTATTGTAGTCGTTACCCACAATAAAGTGTTTAGTTAGTAAATTTCTTATTACGGTCGTTACCCGTAATAAGAAACTTTATTGTAGTCGTTACACACAATAAAATGTTTAGTTAGTAAATTGCTTATTACAGTCATTACCCACAATAAAGTGTTTAGTTAGTAAATTTCTTATTACAGTCGTTACCCGTAATAAGAATCTTTATTGTAGTCGTTACCCACAATAAAGTGTTTCGTATTAGTAGTTTTCTTATTACATTCGTTACCCGTAATAAGAATCTTTATTGTAGTCGTTACCCACAATAAAGTGTTTTATTAGTAAATTTCTTATTGCAGTCGTTACCCGTAATAAGAGTCTTTATTTTAGTCGTTATTCAAAAAATCTCTTAATCTGGTCGCAACCCAGAACAAGAAAAATTTCTTTCAATTGTTAAACAAAGTGTTAGACTGTTAATAAAAATTCACAACACTAGCAAATACCACTGAGAGAAAATTACCAAGCTAGTCACTGCAGTGCCAAACTGAAAAAGAGATCGAGTCAAGTTAAATTGCTGTTTATATAGCCCTTGATTCCACACGACACCAGCAGAGGCTCACGATCACAAGAATTGGCCGTGCATCTGTAATTTTACGGCACTAGAAACAAAATATGCATAGAAACGAACAAAAAAGCATAGTAACAAGAAATTTAAAGCAACCCATGCTGCTGTGTTAAATTGATTTCTGTAGATTTGCAAAAAATGTTATCTCTATCACATAGAGAAGAAATTCCCGTTCGATAGTACTTATAATGATGATAGAGTTGCAAATTGATCTGCTTGATCTGATTCTATTTGTGCCATGCATTGTATGCTACATGACAACACATGCTTTGGTTAGATGTTGTACCAATTTTTGGGAAAATTTGTATTTATATTGAATTTGTTTTGCATTTAGAACTCAATTTTAGCATGGTATTTTTGCATATGTTCTTTTTTCAGCAATTATTTTTAGGACGAATCTAATTGCTTCAATCATATGATAAGAATTATAATTTGATCTGCTCAATGAGGCTATATTGTTGTATTGTATTTGTGCAATGTGCTCTGTAGATAACATGGCATGACATGGCTTTGTTAGGTTGTGTACCTGTTTTTGATTAAGAGTAATCAAATTAGATTTAATTTTTCTTAAAATTTGATGCTTTGTTTTCAGGATGTTTTCCCTTTAAAAGTAATCGGTAAAAACAAAATTATATTCGAACCGATTTGGTTCGAACAACACTATTTACTCTCGTTCAAACATTTTTTATACCTAATTCCAATTTCTCTTTTTTTTCAAATGAACACATGTTTTTTATCTAGCAATTCTTAAACTAAGTTTATTATAACAATATTTGTATTGGTTTAATTACTCAGAGTGATTCCGTCTATCTAAAGGTTGCCACTGTCCTATCCAATATAACAACAGTTGTTACTGCGCGAGCTGTACTAGCTGTTTTCCGACTATCGTAGGCAGGTTTACTGTGGGCAATGTTGCTGTAGTAGGCACGATTACTTGGAGGCCATCGTTGGTTTCCCTGTCGTCGTTAGGCTGTCCTGTTGTTCTTGTGAGTTTTATGAACTCCGGGTGATAGGCAATATCGGCAACCGGCTTGATATAGCCGGTACTGGTTTTTGCTTCCTTCATCTCCTGCGGATCAGGACTCCTGCTACTAACATAAAACTGGCAATACTTAACAGCCCGGTTATTGAGCTGGCAGCTAGGTAGATGCTGTGGGGCCGACTTTGTTGTTGATGTATTTCCTCTCGTGTGATGGCATCATTTATTCTTTGTATCTCGGCTGCATGAACTCTCCAGGCTTGGTTGGCATTGTCGGCAGCTAACAGCCGTAACTTACGATTTTGATCGCCATCAGCTATAGGCTTTGTAGATCAATTTTTGATGCTCATGTTTTGCCACGATGATAACTCCGAAAATGAGGGTTGCCAAAGGGTAATATTTCGCTGAGCGTGGTCCTCTGATGTGATCAATAGGTCGCCTATCTGAAGGTAGCACTGCTCTTCGATATATAACACTCCGGTAGATAATAGTTCTCCAATCGCTGTAGGGTGTTATGAATGCTTTTACGCTGGTTGCCAATGGATTGGCGTATTCGCCGATGTCCAATATTCTGCTCATTATTAAATTAATCAGTTGTTATGCCGTATATATGGCGTGTCGTCTCAATATTTGTCAAAGGCAAAGAAATGAAAACTACATATTGATCTGGTTGAATGCCTCAATCCTTACTTGATATTTGGCTGGAGTGCCCCAATAGCTTTATGAAGAAGATATCTGGTTAAGAAGCCTCTATATCTTTAGGAAGGAGAACGCCTGGCTAATTGCCGCTGCGTTCTGAAGAATAAGACTTGTACTTTACCAGTCAGTGGTCAAAACTTCATTCTTGATTTCTTTCTTAATGCTACCTTATTTATAATCGCTGATTATTGCTAAGTAAGCTATTTACATTAATTTCTTAAAGCTACCTACATTCGATATTTTTCTCACCGTATCTTTATGAAAGAAACGGTGACCTTACGTGAGTAACGTTCTTTGTTGCCATTGGTAAATTTGGTGCACTGCACATACATAATTTATTTCTGCTTGCGCTGTAATCTGATACGGTTTTATTTTACTTCATTCATAACGAGGTATGAATGATTCACACAAAAGTGATTACATACAAATCTGTATGTATGTAAATTGTATTTTCAATTTTCTATATTCAAGGAGTTAATTGAACTCCGAGTTTTAGCTTTTGAAATGATTTACAAAGTTTAGTTGTAATCTTGGTTTCGTGTTTCTTTTAGGGAGATGCGCATATGATTTATATGCAATTACATGCCTTAATGATGCATAAATTACAAAACTATGGTACTTACCTCATAGACACAGCCATCCCGCGACAGAGTTGAGCAACGACTGCGTTGGCTAAGAAGGCCAGCAGTATACGCGCATCGGATATAAAGATACAGCAATATATTATCCACGCCGGCGCCGCTAAGGCGTAGGTTATCTTTCTAGGGTTAATTCAGTTCTAATTTAAAAACATGTCTTTTTTTCTCGTGGTCTAATTTATTCTTTCAAACAATCTTTTTGTTCAATTATAATTTTATTATATCTTAGCTCTAATTTTGATATTTCTAAAAATTGTTTTACCATAATAAAAAAAAAACTGTAAAATTATTTCTAGACTTAGGTTTACTTATGCAAAATTTTATTCTAGGTTTCATTAACTACATATATTTGTTTTATCTAATCATATTATAGAACTACACTTGTACTGCCCGTAGTCAGAGCGTACATGCAATAATGAATGATGTGGTGAAAATTAATGCCACTGGTATAAAGTTAGCGGTTCTATTCGTTTGTCTACTAATTCTACACTTCAATATCTAACTAGAGTTTTAATATTTAATAAATTTAAAATAGAAATAATCCAATTTATCAAAAACCTAATGAATGTAAAATATAAGGTATATAATAAATGTAATAATTCTGTGGCAATAAATTTTGTACTCACCTGATCTATGTTTGGCAGTTGATTCACTTGATTTGAATAATTTTAACTGAGGTTTGGGATTGGGATATTCTTTATTCTGCTCGATACCCGGGAAAAAGTGAGGTGAGTAGATCTTACTGCAGTCGAAACCCACAGAAAATCTTTATTGCAGTCGTTACCCACAATAAAGTGTTGGTTAGTAATTTTCTTATTAGCGTCGTTACCCGTAATAAGAATCTTTATTGTAGTCGTTACCCACAATAAAGTGGTTGTTAGTAATTTTCTTATTACAGTCGTTATCCGTAATAAGAATCTTTATTGCAGTCGTTACCCACAATAAAGTGTTGGTTAGTAATTTTCTTATTACTGTCGTTACCCGTAATAAGAATCTTTATTGTAGTCGTTACCCACAATAAAGTGTTTGTTAGTAATTTTCTTATTACAATCGTTACCCGTAATAAGAATTTTTAATGTAGTCGTTACCCACAATAAAGTGTTTAATTAGTAAATTTCTTATTATAGGCGTTACCCGTAACAAGAATCTTTATTGTAGTCGCTACCCACAATAAAGTGTTTAGTTAGTAAATTTCTTATTACAGTCGTTACCCGTAATAAGAATCTTTATTGTAGTCGTTACCCACAGTAAAGTGTTTAGTGTTAGTAGTTTTCTTATTACAGTCGTTACCCGTAATAAGAATCTTTATTGTAGTCGTTACCAACAATAAAGTTTTTTATTAGTAAATTTCTTATTACAGTCGTTTCCCGTAATAAGAATCTTTATTTTAGTCGTTACTCAAAAAATCTGTTAATCTGCGACTAGACAGAACAAGAAAAATTTATTGCAATTGTCAACCAAACAAAGTGTTAGACTGTTAATAAAAATGCACAACACAAGGAAATACCACTGAGAGAAAATTACCAAGTTAATCACTGTACTGCCAAACTGAAAAAGAGATCGGATCAAGTTAAATTTCTCTTTATATAGCCCTTGCTTGCACACGACACCAATGATGGAGTAGCAGAGGCGCATGATCACAAGAATTGGCCGTGCGTCTGTAAATGTACGGTACTAGAGATCAAATATGCATAGCAACGAACAAAAATGCATAGTAATAAGCAATTTAAAGCAACCCATGCTGCTGTGTTAAATTGAATTCTGTATATTTGCAAAAAATGTTATCTCTATCACGTAGAGAAGAAATTCCCGTTCGATAGTACTTATAATGATGATAGAGTTGCCAATTAATCTGCCTGATCTGATTGTATTTGTGCTATGCATTATATGCTACATGTCAACACATAATTAGATGTTGTACCAATTTTTGGGAAAATTTGTAATTAGATTGAATTTGTTTTGCTTTTAGAACACAATTTTAGCATGGTATTTTTGCATATATTCTTTTCTCAGCAATTGTTTTTAGCACGAATCTAATTGCTTCAATCATATGATAAGAAAATTTATTTGATCTGCTCAATGAGGCTATATTGTTGTATTGTATTTGTGCAATGTGTTATGAAGATGACAAATACATGGCTTTGTTAAGTTGTGTACCTGTTTTTGATTAAGAGTAATCAAATTAGATTTAATTTTCCTAAAAATTTGATGCTTTGTTTTCAGCATGTTTTCCCTTTAAAAGTAATCGGTAAAAACAAAAATATATTCGAACCGATTTGGTTCGAACAACACTATTTACTCTAGTTTAAACATTTTGTATACCTAATTCCAATTTTGTTTTTTTCAAATGAACACATGTTTTTTACCTAGAATTCTTAAACTAAGCTTATAACCTGAATACAATATTTGTATATGTTTAACTTGTAGCATATACCCCCTTACGCTACTTTTGTTTGGCTTCTCTACGACTGTAGAGACAAACCCCATGATTTCCCAGAGTATATAATTTAATCAAATTTAACTATTTCCGAGAAGTAGCCCTATGCTACTTCTCCCTATGAGAAAATTCCTGAAAAGTTAAAATTAATTTTTTTTCAAGAAGTAGCCCTATGCCACTTCTTCATATTAGAAAATTCTTGAAAAGTTAAAATTTATCTATTTTCAAGAAGTAGCCCCATGCTACTTCTTCATATTAGAAAATTCCTGAAAAGTTAAAATTTATTTATTCTCAAGAAGTAGCCCTATGCTACTTCTTCATATTAGGAAATTCCTGAAAAGTTAAAATTTATTTATTTTCAAGAAGTAGCCCTATGCTACTTCTTCATATTAAAAAAATTCCTGAAAAGATAAAATTTATATATTTTCAAGAAGTAGCCCTATGCTACTTCTTCATATTAAAAAAAAATTCCTGGAAAGATAAAGACTTATTTATACATACCCGCATACAAGTCCAGATCTAAACTAAACAACAACAACAGTAGAATATTTTTCAGTCGAAAAATTGTAGAATGTGCAAAATTAGCACAAAATACAATTTTTCGTTTAAAACTTACCGCTAGCCACCATCATCCAGGAGACGAAAACGGCAATTCGCCTAGCTGTAAAGCATCACGCGATACCATCACGCTATGCATTACAGTAGGTCCGCCCGTAATTCCTAAGAAATTTAAGCTCGGATGTACGCCAGCTGTGGCAAGCACTGGGGATTTTTCGAAACGAAAAGCGCTCGTCGGGAGGTCGGGAGAAGACAGTACGGCGGAAATGTAGGCAGACTTCGAGGGTTGAGAGAGTTGATTCTGAGTAGGCGAGAGTTGATTCATGATAAGGCGTCGATAGTGGAACTTTAGTTATCTGAAAATGAAAAGAAATAAATTTCAGTTAGTGAAGAATTCATAATTTGAAGAAATCTCAGTGTAAATTCAGATAATTAATTTGATTGTTTTTGCGTCGTGTACACACCTGATTCATGATAAGGCGTCGATAGTAGAACTTTAGTTATCTGAAAATGAAAAGAAATAAATTTCAGTTAGTGAAGAATTCATAATTTGAAGGAATCTCAGTGTAAATTCAGATAATTAATTTGATTATTTTTGCGTCGTGTACACACCTGATTCATGATAACGCGTCGATAGTGGAACTTTAGTTATCTGAAAATGAAAATAAATAAATTTCAGTTAGTGAAGAATTCATAATTTGAAGTTATTTATTTTGTACTGCTTTTGATCGGGGTTTATCAATGTGAAAAAAGATGTTGCCTATTTTTTGGGAATCTCCGATCGTGAGGAAAAAAATTTTTTACAATTTTTTAATTTCTTTGTTGCTTTATTTTAAAAAAGATGGCCCGACGTTTCGACTCTGTGGTTTTGAGTCCTCTTCTAGGGTCTGCAAGTTACATTGTTGTAAAAGTTTACAAAATCTAGTTAATATTATCGGATTACATATATAAGAGGCTATTTTACCGTACATATCTAAATGACACTAATCTGCTTAGAATAACAAAGAAAACGAAAAAAAACCTTACTTTTTTGCGATATATAAAAACAAGAAGTAAATAAATTAACATAAAACAGTGACGTTATAGCAATTACGATCACGAGAAAACCGGACTAAAAACGATAATGAACCATCATCAGCTGTTTTTCATTTTCATGTCAGATGTGGTGTGTTATTTTCTGGAATGTGTGCTTGTGTGTCTACGGTGTTGGTATTGGTTTGTTGTGTGTGTATGTGTCTATTTATTCTATTTAAAATTGTGTAATAATCTTTGTGTATTATTTCTGAATCTAATCTGATGTTAATTAAGTGTTTTCTATTTAAATATATGTGGCATGCTTCTTTTGCCTCTCTCTTCTTCTTGTTGTCTTCTATGTCAATGATGGAAGCCTGTTCAAAATTGAAGATGTGACCTGTTTCCAAAAAGTGTGTTGCCAGTGCTGAGTTGGGTGTCAGTTTTTCTATGTATTTTTTATGTTGTGACAGTCGGGTTTTAAATTTCTTTGATGTTTGACCAATATATGATTTGGGGCAGTTATTACATTGAACTCTGTATACTAAATTACTTTTTTCTTGGGTTGTAATATCATCTTTTGTTCTTGTGTATAATCTATTAAGTTTGTTAATTGGTTTGAATGTGATATTGAACTGATCATTAGCCGTCTGTAGATGTCGTCTTATTTCATGCGACATTGGGTAGATGTATGGGATAGATTTGAACACGATCGGAGATTCCCAAAAAATAGGCAACATCTTTTTTCACATAATTTGAAAGAATCTCAGTGTAAATTCAGATAATTAATTTGATTATTTTTGCGTCGTGTACACACCTGATTCATGATAACGCGTCGATAGTGGAACTTTAGTTATCTGAAAATGAAAAGAAATAAATTTCAGTTAGTGAAGAATTCATAATTTGAAGGAATCTCAGTGTAAATTCAGATAATTAATTTGTTTATTTTTGCGTCGTGTACACACCTGATTCATGATAAAGCGTCGATAGCGGAACTTGAGTTACCTGTGAAGATTAAGAGAAATAAATTTCTGTTAGTGAAGAATTCATAATATGCAGGAATCTCAGTGTAAATTATTCTGCGTCGATAGCGGAACTTCAGTTATCGGTAAAGCGTAAACGTAATAGATCTCAGTTAGTGAACAATTTTTGAATTTGTCGTGTACATACCTGATTTACGCTAAAGTGTCGTTATCCTGCTAGTGGATCGTTAGTTACATATAGAGGTTAAAAGAAATAAAACTCAGTTATTGAACAATTTATGAATTTGAAACAATCTCAGTGTTAGATCTAAGTAATTGATATGAACATTTATGCGTCGTGTACATACATACCTGATTTGCGCTAAAGCGTCGTTATCCCCCTAGTGGAATGTTAGTTACCTGTAAAGTTTTAGAATCAAATAATCAAACTGAATGTTTATGCGTATTGTACACACCTGATATAAGCTAATGCGTCGTTATCCCGCTAAAAGAAATAAATCTCAGTTAGTGAACAATTTATGAATTTGCAATAATCTCAGTGTTAAATTAAAATAATTGATCCGAATATTTATGTATGTTGTACATACCTGCTTCGTCAGCGTATTGAATTATTACACAGTTTCCTGTAAAGAAAAGTGGAAACACATTTCTTTTAAATACCGTTTAGTCTTGTAAAAATATTTACCTGCTCCGAAGAGACTTTTATTGATGGTCACGGCGAATTTTCCTGGGAGAAAAGTCGAAAATCTTATTTCATGATTCACCATAAACAAGTTAGTGTGAATTATAGCGTTAACAAGCAAACATTTAGCTGCTTCGCAGAGACTTTTACTGATCGACACGGCGAACTTTCCGCAAGTGTAAAAGTGTAACACAAGTTTTTGGTTTGTCAAAGAAATGGGATCGCCTCTTTAATTGGGTTTGAATCAAAATTCATAAAAGGAAATCTACTCGGATCAACAGTGACGCTTGGTGAGCTAAGAAGTAGTTGGTGGCAACCTCCCTCATGTTATTGTTGTAAGACCTCAAGTAAATGACAGTAAGAGAAGTAGGTTCGGCCGATTCAGGGGTAGAGTAGGGGATTAGTCTAAGTCTAGCACAGGTTAGCGTATCAAATACAGGAAAAACAAACAGAAATAGGAAATATTTTTTTCTTAAGCACCAAGAGAATTTATGAATTGAATAAATTATCCTAAAATATTCTCTATGTTCTTAGTTTTTTTTTTTCATATATTATATATATATATATTTGCATGCATTTCCTTTTTGTCTAAATAGGTTATAGCTTTCATACACTCATTTATTCATGGTAAGACGATTTATGGTAAGAGTGTCTGCAATTATCCTCACACCCACGTTGTAGCATGGTTGTAACGCCAAAAGTCTGATGGTCCGGGAGGAATCAGTGTCTACGGCCCGAATTTTGAGTTTTGGAAAAATCTAGTTCAGAGAGTCTATAGTTTTAGCTCTTGCGGTCATCGTCGGTGGTAGATGTTATTTTTGTACATCACCTCAGTTTTAGCATTTTTGCTCACGAAGAGCACCGGGATGATGATATAATTTGTTGAGAAGAGGGATGGAGGCAGGTATGTGTTCGGGGGAACCTAGAAGTTAAACACAGCTTTACACATTGGGCTGAGCATTTCTATACGGCTTGGGAGGCTTAGCCAGGGTGGATGGGGGCGGTTGGGCCCAACATTACCCAAAGCCAGGGTCTCAACAATATCAGAGACCCCTCTTAGCTCTCTCACTCTCTCTCAATCGCTCATTTGCCAGCGTTGTAAACTCTCCGGGTGAATTAGCACTTGTTCGGCGTTGCTGAGGTCTTCTATTCTCCTTCTTTTTGCAGTATGTAAATAAAATCAATTTTCTTCTTTCTAGGAATTCAGGTTCCATCATGAGAAAGAAGCCTGCATAAATCTTTTTTCTGTCCGTCTGTCCGTCTGCAGTCTCGACTACAATTTCCTCTCTTTTTTTTACTGTCCGTCCGTCTGTCTGATCAGTTATGGTGACGACTTGCACAGCTTAACAAGCATTGAAGGGATGTGGGTGGCAAGAACCACGACAAGCCGGCTGATCGCTAGTGGCATACTCGCTGTGCAGCCACCCACACATATCGTGGATATGATTTATGTAACACGAGGTGTCGGATGCGGTATGTATCTACATTCAGGTACAAGTGAATGTAGGTATATCTGTCGCCTGACAAACTCTTCATTACAAATGGCGCCGAATCATCGGTTTTCTTTCTTTTCGTCGCACTTAGTCAACCCTCTCTTGACTAAAATGTTAGTGCATTTTCAAGTTTTTTAATTTTTTGAGTTTTTTCTGGTCGCCCATTTGTGTTTTTTGTTGTTTTTTTTTCTTCGCATTTAGTCAAGCTTCTCTTGACTAGTATGCAATTGCGATTTCAATGTTATTTTCTCAATCTTTTTTTGTGTTATTATCACTATTAGATCTTTTTTTTTGTGTTTTCTGTTTTGTAAGACCTCAGTATGTCTTAAGCCGACGCAACTGGGTTGCCTGGCGGATACAAGGTGTTGAGTCTACGCAGAGATCTTCTTGCTTCTGTGAAGTGCGTTACTTCCATGATAGCTCCTTTTTGGCTCTCGTTAGGCCCGACCTTTGTATCGCGGCCTTCGATCAAGTCTAAGCCAATTTCTACCTTAAATTTAACAGTTTCCTGGTTTAAGTGCTCATCTCCTCGGCAACAAGCGAGTCTTGTGCCTTGAAGCCACTTGTCAGTTTTACTTGCATGACGAGCTGGTCAGCTGATCCAAACCTGGCAAGTTCTGGAACGATGTTCTTCTTTTGATTCTGTCCTTGTCTGGGCATTGGTGTCAGCTTACCGGTTCTAGTGTGCCACTTCGCACCAGATTATTTTTTTTTTTTCTTTCGTTCAAACCTTTCTTCCCTAACTTCTAATGATAGGAGGCTAAGTCGATTAGTGGTCGATGAACGTTGTATGCGATGCATACTTTTGGAATACGATTTCCGTTCACTACTGCTGGTTCAGGGAAGAAGCCCGTATTATAATTTATTTTGGACGTATTCATTATTATTGGGATATTTCGATTATATTTTTTTTTATCATTATTTAGTTATCGTATCGCATCGGATATTATTCTCAGATATCGTTATATTATTTGGGTTATCGTATCGCCTTTTAGGTATTAGGTTTCGCGTATCATTGTCTATTTCATGACAGTTATTTTGAGGTTATCATACTAATCACCATCGTAGCTTAGGCATAGCGTTATCGTGTTTTAGGTTTTAGTACTTAAGATTTATCTTTATCGTATGTTAGGCTTTGGTATTTTATAGATATTTTAGAGTGGAGTTACCTTCATATATTTTAGTTATTGTTATATTATGTTAGTTACCTTTAACTGTTAGCTATTTTGGTTACTCATATCTCGTTCCAGATATACGGTATCTTAATCGAGCTGTTATTCTGATTATCGGTAGATTATGCCGGGGTTTTCTTTCGGTTTAGCTAAGTTACTTTTATCGTACCATAGTTCTCTTTAGTATACTTGTCGCTTTGCTTTATTTCCATTTTTTTTTATTTAGATATAACTATTGCGACGGATATAGTTATTTTAGTATAGTTATCGATTTTTGGGATTTGGATATTTTGGTATTTAGGTATGGTTATACCTTGATTTTCTTTTGTTATATCGTATTACATCACCGCTACGGCTTCTTACTCGAGTACCAGCAGCCACTTAATCACCGACCTCTCACCTTTCCTTGATCTGTTGACTTCAGTCTCTTGCCAAGTTGATGAACGATGTTCATCCCTCCCGATTTTATCCTTGGTTAAGAGAGTGTATGTCGCGATCATGCCTTGTAAGACGGCAACTCGAAGTTCCGTTCTTCGACATTGCAGTAAACCCCTTCCTATTTAGTTAAATGCTCATTTGCTTGGTGGGAGTACAAGCTTAGCGGGCGTAGTTCAGCATACCCCTCTTAGAGTTTTTGCTTCGGCTTGTTCGCGTGTATGTGCGGACAGCCACCAAGTTCATGACCATTTTCTAGCAAGCAGTCATTTAACGTTTGATGGAGTTTTTTTCTCTTATTATTTAAATATATCCTGACCGATTGGGCCGATTCCGAGCGACGACCTTGGAGAGTGGTGGGTGACGGAGAGGGAGAGAGATAGAGAGAGAGAATTTTGTTTTACGCTTTCAGCAATGGCTTAATATGCGATAGGTTTTTTATTTATTTCAGCAATGGCTGAATATTTGGTATTATATATCCTTTTTTTTCTTTTTTTTTGCTTATATAGCGAATTTTGTGTGGGTTGTCGCGTTGATCCCTCATGCCGATGCCTGTATCTTTTTTTTTATTTCTTTTGAGTATCGTTGACGTGTAGTTGGATTGAGGGTTATATTTATTTTATCTTGTTTTTGTTGTTAACATAATAACGACCTATCGCAGATAGCGTCAAATTTTAGTTTCTTGGATCAGGTCTTCACTGTTAATATAACTGTCGCGTATTTTGTTTTTCTCGAGTTTTGAATATAATTTCTATTAAAATAGAAGTTATTTTCCTGGTCGGATTGTCAGTCGTACCAGTTCAGCTTTATCTTGGAATGGCTATTATAGGCTAAGTTTTATTTTCTTTATCAGGCACGCAGTAATTCTATTCCTTTTCGCATTCTTTCAAGATGCCTTTAGTAAATTCTCTTCTTTGGAAAATTGTTTTTTTTTCTCTTCTCAGGATATAAAGTCTTGATCAAAGTTGATTGCTCTCGGTAGCCCTAAGAAGGCATCCGGCAAGCTTCACTTGTGAACTACAGGTTATCGCAAGCCCTCCTACTACTTCCTCAGTGGTGGGTGATAACCTTCTTAGCCTTTGTTACTAACCCCTTCTGGGTTAGCCTTCATCTGAAGGATTTTACTTTCCTGTCTTTCCTCAATTTGCTTCCAACCTAAAGGTTTCCGAGTGGTGGCTGGTGTGGCTGAAGTCTCAGTGGAGTGTAGTTTTTTTTGCGTATTATCTCTAAATTATCGAGTTTAGATGGTCCCAGTCTTTGTTACTAACCCCTTCTGGGTTAACCTTCAACCGAAGGATTTTACTTCCTGTCCTTTCTTCCATTTTCTTCCAATTCAGGAATGTCACAGCGTCATCGAGTGCGGATGGAGTCTCAGTGATTTTTTTTTATATATTGTGTATTATCTCTAAACTATCAAGTTTAGATGTTCTTAGCCTTTGTTACTAACCCCTTCTGGGTTAGCCTTCATCTGAAGGATTTTACTTTCCTGTCTTTCCTCAATTTGTTTCCAACCTAAAGGTTTCCGAGTGGTGGCTGGTGTGGCTGAAGTCTCAGTGGAGTGTAGTTTTTTTTTGCGTATTATCTCTAAACTATCGAGTTTAGATGGTCCCAGTCTTTGTTACTAACCCCCTCTGGGTTAGCCTTCAACCAAAGGATTTTACTTCCTGTCCTTTCTTCCATTTTCTTCCAATTCAGGAATGTCACAGCGTCATCGAGTGCGGATGGAGTCTCAGTGATTTTTTTTTATATATTGTGCATAATCTCTAAACTATCAAGTTTAGATGTTCTTAGCCTTTGTTACTAACCCCTTCTGGGTTAGCCTTCATCTGAAGGATTTTACTTTCCTGTCTTTCCTCAATTTGCTTCCAACCAAAAGGTTTCCCGAGTGGTGGCTGGTGTGGCTGAAGTCTCAGTGGAGTGTAGTTTTTTTTGCGTATTATCTCTAAACTATCTAGTTTAGATGGTCCCAGTCTTTGTTACTAACCCCTTCTGGGTTAGCCTTCAACCGAAGGATTTTACTTTCCTGCCCTTTCTTCAATTTTCTCAGAGCTTGAACCCACTTGCTGCATCCCTCGGGATTTCCGTCGTCCTGAGTGAGTTAATAGATGAATTCTATCTATTACGAAGCGATTTCCTCTCTTGGGATTGGGGAAAATTTCCGGGGTATTGCGACTGGATTCAGCAGAATACAGAACGATAAGTAGCGGCATTTCACCGACGAAGTCGTGGTCTCGAGCCGAACATTCCCGCACCCAACAACCGATCGCTGCACCTCTTCCTGGCCAGCTCATTGGGCGAGGCGAGTTGATAGACGACGACGCAGATGGGATCCGATTTCTCAATAACCTAGGGTATAGTGTATGCCCGGCTTGATACTCTTGTGGGTCGACCCCACGTTGGGCGCATTGTGGGTGGATCTATTCCCTTTTAGTGCATATCCTGACGTATGTCTCGTGTCAAAGCCCGGCTTGAGACGTTGGGCGCGGCTGCAAAGATGTTATTCATACTTCACCTCCCGAGTCGACCTTCTTGTTTTTTTCTTTTCTCTCTTTTCTCTTCCTTCCTCGTTTTGCCCGGCATGAGACTCTATTCTCGGTGGGTCGTCCCCGCGCTGTAGCGTATACCCCCTTACGCTACTTTTGTTTGGCTTCTCTACGTCTGTAGAGACAAACCCCATGATTTCCCAGAGTATATAATTTAATCAAATATAGTTATTTCCGAGAAGTAGCCCTATGCTACTTCTCTATATGAGAAAATTCCTGAAAAGTTAAAATTTATTTATTTTCAAGAAGTAGCCCTATGCTACTTCTTCATATTAGAAAATTCCTGAAGGGTTAAAATTTATTTATTTTCAAGAAGTAGCCCTATGCTACTTCTTCATGTTAGGAAATTCCTGAAAAGTTAAAATTTATTTATTTTCAAGAAGTAGCCCTATGCTACTTCTTCATATTGAAAAAATTCCTGAAAAGATAAAATTTATATATTTTCAAGAAGTAGCCCTATGCTACTTCTTCATATTAAAAAAAATTCCTGGAAAGATAAAGACATATTTATACATACCCGCATACAAGTCCAGATCTAAAAGAAACAACAACAACAGCAGAGTATTTTTCAGTCGAAAAATTGTAAAATGTGCAAAATTAGCACAAAATACAATTTTCCGTTTAAAACTTAACGCTAGCCACCAGTATCCATGAGACGAAAACGGCAATTCGCCTAGCTGTAAAGCATCACGCGATACCATCACGCTATGCATTACAGTAGGCGACTAGTAACGAACTGCGCGCGCACGCTAGAAAAAAGTCGAGCTGTAATATTTTTGTTTGTTGTTTGGTTGATTAGTGGAAATTAATTAACCGGAAAATTGCTAGTTAACGGCGTGGAAACGCGTGGTTCGCTTTTATATTCTGGAAAGTGGAGTTTTCTCTGCGGACAGGATTATTAATAATTAATTTGATTATTTTTGCGTCGTGTACACACCTGATTCATGATAAGGCGTCGATAGCGGAACTTTAGTTATCTGAAAATGAAAAGAAATAAATTTCAGTTAGTGAAGAATTCATAATTTGAAGGAATCTCAGTGTAAATTCAGATAATTAATTTGATTATTTTTGCGTCGTGTACACACCTGATTCATGATAAGGCGTCGATAGTAGAACTTTAGTTATCTGAAAATGAAAAGAAATAAATTTCAGTTAGTGAAGAATTCATAATTTGAAGGAATCTCAGTGTAAATTCAGATAATTAATTTGATTATTTTTGCGTCGTGTACACACCTGATTCATGATAACGCGTCGTTAGCGGTACTTGAGTTACCTGTGAAGATTAAGAGAAATAAATTTCAGTTAGTGAAGAATTCATAATATGTAGGAATCTCAGTGTAAATTCAGCTAATTATTCTGCGTCGATAGCGGAACTTCAGTTGTCGGTAAAGCGTAAACGTAATAAATCTCAGTTAGTGAACAATTTTTGAATTTGTCGTGTACATACGTGATTTACGCTAAAGTGGCGTTATCCCGCTAGTGGAACGTTAGGTACATGTACAGGTTAAAAGAAATAAAACTCAGTTATTGAACAATTTATGAATTTGAAACAATCTCACTGTTAGATCTAAGTAATTGATATGAATATTTATGCGTCGTGTACATACATACCTGATTTGCGCTAAAGCGTCGTTATCCCCCTAGTGGAATGTTAGTTACCTGTAAAGCTTTAGAATCAAATAATAAAACTGAATATATATGCGTATTGTACACACCTGATTTAAGCTAATGCGTCGTTATCCCGCTAGAGGAACTTTAGTTATCTGTAGATGTTAAAAGAAATAAATCTCAGTTAGTGAACAATTTATGAATTTACAATAACCTCAGAGTTAAATTAAAATAATTGATCCGAATATTTATGTATGTTGTACATACCTGCTTCGTCAGCGTATTGAATTATTACACAGTTTCCTGTAAAGAAAAGTGGAAACACATTTCTTTTAAATATCCTTTAGTCCTGTAAAAATATTTACCTGCTCCGAAGAGACTTTTATTGATGGTCACGGCGAATTTTCCTGGGAGAAAAGTCGAAAAGTTAGTGTGAATTATAGCGTTAACAAGCAAACATTTAGCTGCTTCGCAGAGACTTTTACTGATCGACACGGCGAACTTTCCGCAAGTTTAAAAGTGTAACATAAGTTTTTGGTTTGTCAAAGAAATGGGATCGCCTCTTTAATTGGGTTTGAATCAAAATACATAAAAGGAAATCTACTCGGATCAACAGTGACGCTTGGTGAGCTAAGAAGTAGTTGGTGGCAACCTCCCTCATGTTATTGTTGTAAGACCTCAAGTAAGTGACAGTAAGAGAAGTAGGTTCGGCCGATTCAGGGGAAGAGTAGGGGATTAGTCTAAGTCTAGAACAGATTAGCGTATCAAATACAGGAAAAACAAAGAGAAATAGGAAATATTTTTTTCTTAAGCACCAAGAGAATTTATGAATTGAATAAATTATCCTAAAATATTCTCTAAGTTCTTAGTTTTTTTTTCATATATTATATATATATATATTTGCATGCATTTCCTTTTTGTCTAAATAGGTTATAGCTTTCATACACTCATTTATTCATGGTAAGACGATTTATGGTAAGAGTGTCTGCAATTATCCTCACACCCACGTTGTAGCATGGTTGTAACGCCAAAGTTCTGATGATCCGGGAGGAATCAGTGTCTACGGCCCGAATTTTGAGTTTTGGGAAAATCTAGTTCAAAGAGTCTATAGTTTTAGCTCTTGCGGTCATCGTCGGTGGTAGATGTTATTTTTGTACATCACCTCAGTTTTAGCATTTTTGCTCACGAAGAGCACCGGGATGATGATATAATTTGTTGAGAAGAGGGATGGAGGCAGGTATGTGTTCGGGGGAACCTAGAAGTTAAACACACATTTATACATTGGGCTGAGCATTTCTATACGGCTTGGGAGGCTTAGCCAGGGTAGATGGGGCGATTGGGCCCAACATTACCCAAAGCCAGGGTCTCAACAACATCAGAGACCCCTCTCAGCTCTCTCACTCTCTCTCAATCGCTCATTTGACAGCGTTGTAAACTCTCCGGGTGAATTATCACTTGTTCGGCGTTGCTGAGGTCTTCTATTCTCCTTCTTTTTGCAGTATGTAAAAAAAATCAATTTTCTTCTTTCTAGGATTTCAGGTTCCATCATGAGAAAGAAGCCTGCATAAATCTTTTTTCTGTCCGTCTGTCCGTCTGCAGTCTCGACTACAATTTCCTCTCTTGTGTTACTGTCCGTCCGTCTGTCTGATCAGTTATGGTGACGATTTGCACAGCTTAACAAGCATTGAAGGGATTTGGGTGGCAAGAACCACCCCAAGCCGGCTGATCGTGCTAGCGGCATACTTGCTGTGCAGCCACCCACACATATCCTGGATATGATTTTTGTAACAAGAGGTGTCGGATGCGGTATGTATCTACATTCAGGTACAAGTGAATGTAGGTATATCTGTCGCCTGACAAGCTCTTAAAAGCTCATTACAAATTACTCAGAGTGATTCGTCTATTTAAAGGTTGCCACTGTCCTGTCCAATATAACACTTAGTATAACAAAAATATCTAACCCTACAACAGTTGCTACTACGCGAGCTGTACTAGCTGTTTTCCGACTATCGTAGGCAGGTTTGCTGTGGGCAATGTTGCTGTACTAGGCACGATTATTTGGAGTCCATCGTTGGTTTCCTTGTCTTCAGTAGGCTGTCCGGTTGTTGCAGTGGGTTTTATTGAGCTCCGGGTGATAGGCAATATCGGCAACCGGCTTGATATAGCCGGTACTGGTTTTCGCTTCCTACAAGTCCTGCGGCTCAGGACTCCTGCTACTAACATAAAATTCGCAATACGTAACAGCCCGGTGATTGAGGTGCCAGGTAGGTAGATACTGTGGGGCCGACTTTGTTGTTGATGTATTTCATCTCGTGTGATGGCCTCATTTATTCTTTGTATCTCGGCTGCGTGATCTCTCCAGACTTGGTTGGCACTGTCGGCAGCTAACAGCCGTAACTTACGATTTTGATCGCCATCAGCTATAGGCTTTGTAGATCAATTTTTAGTGCTCATGTTTTCGCATGACGATAATTTCGAAAATGAGGGTTGCCAAAGGGTAATATTTCGCTGAGCGTGGTCCTCTGATGTGATCAATAGGTCGCCTATCTGAAGGTAGCACTGCTCTTCGATATATAACACTCCGGTAGATAATAGTTCTCCAATCGCTGTAGGTTGTTATGTATGCTTTTACGCTGGTTGCCAATGGATTGGCGTATTCGCCGATGTCCAATATTCTGCTCATTATTAAATTAATCAGTTGTTATGCCGTATATATGGCGTGTCGTCTCAATATTTGTCAAAGGCAAAGAAATGAAAACTACATATTGATCTGGTTGAATGCCTCAATCCTTACTTGATATTTGGCTGGAGTGCCTCAATAGCTTTATGAAGAAGATATCTGGTTAAGAAGCCTCTATATCTTTAGGAAGGAGAACGCCTGGCTAATTGCCGCTGCGTTCTGAAGAATAACACTTGTACTTTACCAGTCAATGGTCAAAATTTCATTCTTGTTTTCTTTCTTAATGCTACCTTATTTACAATCGCTAATTATTGCTAAGTAAGCTATTTACATTAATTTCTTAAAGCTACCTACATTCGATATTTTTCTCACCGTATCTTTATGAAAGAAATGGTGACCTCACGTGAGTAACGTTCTTTGTTGCCATTGGTAAATTTGGTGCACTGCACATACATAATTTATTTCTGCTTGCGCTGTAATCTGATGCGCTTTTATTTTATTTCATTCATAACGAGGTACGAATGATTCACACAAAAGTGATTACATACAAATCTGTATGTATGTAAATTGTATTTTCATTTTTGTTTATTCGATGAATTAAATGATCTGAGTTTTAGCTTGATTGACAAACTTTAGTTGTAATCTTGGTTTCGTGTTTCTTTTAGGGAGATATGCATATGATTTATATGCAATTACATGCTTTAATGATTCAGGATTACAGATGCATTACATCCCCATCCTTAAAAGATTGATGTAATTTAAATTTCTCTAAAGAAATTAAAATTACATTATTTGTTAGTGTTCATTCGATCACTTTTCTTTCTTTATGATACTTTATTACATATTTCCATATCTTATTTACTACTTTTAATTATTTTGCTATGTACATATATACCTATAGCTATCTAAATTTTATGTTTACATAATTTCAAATGATTATTGTGTACTTTAGTTTCTTTTCCATTTATATCTACATATCTATTTACATTATCTTGCCTAATTATTCTATACGGTCCTTTATATGATTGTTGTAATTTTACTTTATTACCTACTTTTATATATACATAATCATCTATTTTAAAATTAGCTTCATTTACAGTTTTCTGTTTATCTATTCTTTCCAGTTTTTCTTTTAGCAAACATTCTTTTACATTGTTGTTTATTTTTAACTCATTGATATAATCGTCAATATTTTATATTTTCAAATTATTATTTAAAATCTCACATGGTAATGAATTTAACTTTCCAAAAACTAGCTCAAAATGTGTGTAGTTTGTAGTAGTATGTGGCGTGGTATTATAGTTGTAAGTATAATAGGATAATATCTAACTCCAATTTTCTTGCTCGGGAATCGTCATTATATAGTCATTTAAAGCTCTATGGTTTCTCTCAATTGAACCTAGGGTCTCATGATGAAATGGGGCTGATGTTGCTTTTCGTATCTGTAAAAGATCACATAGGTTGCTCATTAGGAGTCGAGTGCGTGGAGTCAATCCGATCGGATGTTGCCTCGTGTTGTTGATCTAATCGATTAATCTAAACATAGCTAATGAATTAATTTAAAACAAGTTGTAGTGTTGTGTTAAACAATTTCCATATAAATCGTTAACTATAATTTTTTAAAATTCGACGCGATCGTTCAATAAATAAATTATCAAAATTAAATTTTATCCGCCAAGTGAAGGGCTCTTCTATGCCCTATCAACATTCTATAAGCCAGCAGCACGGTAACGTTTCCTTTCCTTCGCTTCATCTGTGATCAGTGCAAATGCATTAGCACTTGTCACTGATCAGCAATCCGGGTGCACTCAGCTGTGGTCATTGAACTGCACGGTCTGAGGTATTGAAAGCAGCAATAGGCATAACACTATTGTTGTTTTTTTTTACCTCGCTGTGTCGTTGACTGCTGCTGGTGGCGCCCAAATATTTGTGTTGTTGTGTGTCGCTTTTTTTCTTTTTTGCTTTTTTGTTTTTGCCTTCAGCATGCAGAATTTTATTTTAGATTTCTGCAACATTCGCGGATTAAGAGCAAATCGGTTTTCGGTGTACTGCCACCTTAACTCAAAAAATCCGGCAATTTTTGCGCTAAGTGAAACCAAGGTCGTTTCTGATGCTGATATTAATCAGTATCACGTCCCTGGTTACAGCTTCGTGCCTCTTTTTTCTCAGCATAGAGGGATCGCAGTATATATTCGGAATGATGTGGCCTTTACTATTCTTCAAGATTTTCCTTCTGCTAATCCAGAGTTTAATTATATCTGGATTAGGTTCAAACTTCACAAGCACATCATATACTTCTGTTTCCTTTATCGCAGCCCAAATATGTCTGATGACGACACGGTATTCGTATTTGACAATATCTCCAACAATATTGATCATTTGCTTTCTGTTTCCCCCTCTTCCGAAATCGTCCTGGCAGGCGATTTTAATGTTCATAATATACCGTGGCTCAGACATTCTTCTACCACAAGTCCTGCGGGCCGTTTCGTTGAACTCTTCTGTGAATCATTTAATTTGCAACAGCTAGTGGATGCACCAACGCGAATTCCTGATGCAGCTGGAGATAAAGCTAATTTACTCGACTTGTTTCTAACATCTCATCCTGACAAATATTCCATTTCAGTCGGTTCCCCTCTTGGAAATTCAGACCATTGTTTAATCACGGCTCAATTTACCACCTCAAACCTGTGCCGACCAACTGCTCCACCTACAAGTAGGCTTCTTTGGCACTATAAGAATGCTGATTGGGAAAGTCTCAATAAGTATCTTAAAGAAATTGATTGGTCGGTCTGTTTTGCTTCGAGGGATGTTGATGAATGCACATTACAATTTAGTAACATACTAAATCTTGGCATGCGTGAATACATTCCGTATTCTTACAGCAGGTCTCAACAACAGCATGATCGCTCCTGGTTTAACGATAAGTGCAACCAAGCTATAAAAGCGAAAGAGTCTGCTTTTCGCGCCTATCAATTGCATCCATGTCCGGAAATGAAACAAGTCTACAAGACTGCACGGAACACCTGCAAGTCCATTATCCAGAGAGAAAAATTTCTTTTTGACCAGAATATTAGACAAAGAATCTTGACAAGCCGCAAAGGTAGCAAAGGTTTCTGGTCCCTGGTCAAAACCATCAGGAACAATTTCACCAGTTCCTCTATACCTTCACTACTTAATAATGGTGAAGTGATTGTTGACTCCCTGGATAAAGCTAATATTTTAGCTGCTAGATTCGCTTCAAATTCTCGTCTTCCACCAACTTCACAAACACCTGTTTTGCATCGCCCGTGTGAATGTGTACAAGAGCCAATACACCTTCGTACGAGGGATGTGGTCAGGGTCCTTAAGGGGATCAACGTCTCCAAAGCCGCAGGTCCTGATGGTTTTTCGCCCCTGTTAATTAAAAGCTGCGCCTCATCCTTGGCTAAACCTCTGCGCAAACTCTTCTACTTGTCTTATTCGACAGGAAAATTTCCAACTGCTTGGAAGCTAGCTCACGTTCAGCCTATTCCTAAGAAAGGAGAGGGTAGCGATCCCTCAAATTATCGACCAATTGCCATCACTTCGATTCTTTCAAAGGTTTTTGAATCTATCATTAACTCAAAATTAATGAAGTATCTAGAAACTAATCATCTCATCAACGATCGCCAATATGGCTTCCGAGCTGGACGCTCATCTGGAGACTTGCTGACCTTTCTTACGGAACGTTGGAATCGTAGTCTTCACAATTTTGGTGAGTCTAAAATCGTTGCCCTAGATATTTCAAAAGCCTTTGATAGAGTCTGGCATCCAGCCCTTTTAGCCAAACTCAAAGCACTTGGTCTCTCCCCTCCTCTTGTATTATGGATTGAAAGTTTCCTATCTAGTCGCCAAATACGTGTTGTATTAGATGGCGTTACGTCTGAACCGCATCCCATAAATGCCGGTGTACCTCAAGGCTCTGTTATCTCTCCAACTCTCTTTTTAATTTTCATTAATGATCTGCTTTCCCTTACTTTCAATCCCATCCATAGTTTCGCAGATGACAGTACTCTTGATTTCGCTTACTCCTTTGACACTCTTGCAGAATCCAGGGGGAATGCTGCATGTGTTAAACGAGATTGCATGACTAGATCATTGAATAACGATCTTGCCAATATCCTCGCTTGGGGCAAAGCGAATCGCGTCGAATTCAATGCATCAAAGTCCCAAAGCTGTCTTATCTCATTAAAACAAGATCATAACTTAACCACACCCGTTTCTTTTGATGGAGCATTCATTTCTGATTCACCGTCACTAAGCATTCTTGGCATTAATATTTCCAGTAAGTTAAACTGGACAGATCACATCTTCTCTGTTGCCAAAGAAGCATCGAAATGTCTTGGATTTCTGAAAAGGTGTAAGAAATATTTCAGCCCGTCAAATCTAGCGCTCCTCTACAAGTCCTACATTAGACCTAGAATGGAATACAACTCCCATATATGGGCCGGGGCTGGTCGCACAGCCTTAGCTTCATTGGATATTGTCCAAAAGAGAGCCTTCAAGCTCATTGGCGATTTGGCAATAACTTGTCATATCGACTCACTCGAGCACCGCCGCAATGTTGGATGCCTTTCGCTCCTTTATCGCTATATGCATGGTCAATGTTCTGATGAAATATCTAGTCTAATCCCTTGTAGAATGATTCCTGCACGCAATACTCGCGCTGCAAACCGCGCACATCCTTTAACCCTTCAAATTACTTTCGGCCGTACAGTAAAATTCAGAGATGCTTTTTTATCCCGAACAGTGCGAATGTGGAACAGCTTACCATCTTCTGTTTTTCCTCCGGCATACAATCTGCGGAAGTTTAAGGGCGACATACATCGGCACCTCCGCCACTTTCCTCATATCCCCTAATCCTTTCCCTATCTCCTTCCTGCCATGCTGTGCTTTGCATCATAGGGTATCCCCTGAGCTTGGCTTAATAATATATAAAAAAAAAAAAAAAAAAAATTAGCTGATTAAAAAATTCTGTACCCTTATCAGTTTTGAGTTTTTTAAAACATCCATATTTGAATATGAGTTTTTCTACTATTGTTTTCGCCACTGTCCTTGCATGTTTGGTTTCTATTGGGAATGCTTCTACTAACGTAGTTAGCTCACATTGCAGAGTTAGAATATATCTGAAATTTCCAGATGATCGAAGTGGTCCAACCGTGTCTATTGAGATTGTTTCGAAAGATGAGCTTGGTGTGTCAGTTATTAGGTATCTCTCTTTGGTGTGTTTTGTGATTTTTGTTCTTGCGCATTCCTTACAATTATTTACGTGCTCTTTTACCATTTTATTCGTATTTTTCCAAGTATATTTTTGTTTTAATCTAGCAATGCATCTTCTTATGCCGCAGTGTCCGCCAATTAGTGAGTTATGGTATTCTTCTATCAATCTGTACATTTCATCTTTTTCTACTATTCTTTTAGGAGGTGTATATAAAATAATATCAACACAATATTTTGTTTCTTTGTGGAATTCCTTCAAAATATTTCTTCATTTTTCGACGTTGATAATATCAAATAATTCATGATTATTTGCTAACGCTAATTTATTTATATTCGCATTGCTTATTTCGAGTAGTAGTTTCTTCAGAACCAATTTTAACTCTGGTAAAGGCTTATCATCACACTCTGCAATTATTTTATCTTTCGAGATTTTTATTTCCATCTCTTTATATTCAAGCAGTTTTTTGTTATCATTGTGTGTTTCAAATTGCGCGCGTTTTTTATCTTTAAATGTTAACTCGAGTTTTTTAATATACCTTATGTCAGATATTGATGTACTGTTCCAAACGTAAAGGTGATCAGAATTCTTTTTCGAATTTAAGGTACTTACACAGTTCTGACCACTTTTGCCCTCCTTATTATAATCCTACATATTTTACTTTTTCAGCATGTTTCTTGTAATTACATTGACAATATTTTTCGGCATCATTGCTATCAAGTCCTTGGATTCTAGTTTAATTCTTGATAATGCGTCTGCATTGGTGTTCATTTTACCTTGTTTAAAGATAATTTCGAAATCATACTCCATGAGATCAATTCTTACTCTCGTCAATTTTGATGATGGGTTTTTGTGCGTGAATAGGCTTACTAGTGGTCTGCGGTCCGTATACACTATGAATTTTCTTCCAAATAAATATGGTCTAAAATGCTGTATTCCCCAGTGGATCGCTAAAAGTTCTTTTTCTATTATTGGCTTGTTCAATTCCTGTTTATTAGGCGACTAGCTTGCACAGGCTATCGGTTTATCTCGTCCAATTTCGCCTTGCGAGAGTACTGCTCCTAATGCATAGTTAGATGCATCAGTTGTTAAAATGAATACTTCACTGAAATACTTTAATAGTTCAAATGATTTCTTGCAATCCTCAGACCAATGCATTATTTTGTTCTTTTTTAGAAGTTCATTTAGTGGTTTGCGATCTCTGCAAAATTCTGTACAAATCTTCTATAATAGTTGCAGAATGCTACGAATCTTCGCAACTCATCCGAGTTCTTGGGCTCAAGATAATTTTTAATGCTTTCATATTTATTTGGGTCTGTTCGTATACCCTCAGGTGTGATTTGGTGGCCAAGGTATGTAACTTCTGGTTTTAAAAAGTTACATTTACTCGCATTTAGCTTTAAGTTGTATTTCTGCAATCTTTCTAATACTTTTATTACATTGCTGTTGTGATCGTCTAAGTTAGAACCAAATATTATTATATCGTCTACATATAGAAATGCGGTGCCTTCTAGGCCACTTAGTGCTATTGATAGCATTCGTTGGAAGCTTTTAACTAGTTGAAATTTTTAACCCAAAAGGTAATCTCGTAAATTGATAGTGTCCTGTGTTTGTTGAAAATGCTGTCAACAGCCTTGATTTTGGATGTAATGGAATTTGATGAAATGAGCTGGTCATATCAAGAGTTGAAAAGTATTTTGCTCAACCTAATTTGTCCAATACATCGTCAAGTCTTGCTAAGGAAAATTTATCGTTGACAACCTTTTTATTGAGAGATCTTTAATCTACAACCAGTCGCCATTACTTTTGTCCTCCAAGGTCTTTCTTAGGTACAATTAGTAATGGTGAGTTGTAAGGACTTATTGATGGTTCAATAATACCGTCCTCTTGAAGTTTCTGTACTTGCGTATTAATTTCATCAACCTGTGAATTTGGCATTCTATACCTTTTTGTGTAGACGGGTGTTTTATCTATAACCGAAATTCGTTGTTTGTAGCAATTATTGACGGTTAGTGGCTCTCCATCTATATGAAAGACATTTTCGAACTCCTCACAGATGTTTAGTATTGATTATTTCGCTTTAGGGCATAAGCTATTTACATTTATCTGTTTCTTAAACTTTTCGAACCTTGAATTATTTATTTTGGCTTTGTTGTGATAGGCAATATTGCAATTCCTAATAGATTCTATTCCAATATAATAATTTTTGAGTGGTTGCGTGTATATGTGAGCCTTTGTTATAGTAACTAGTTCTTCAGTCGTGTTGCCGGTATTACCGCATTTGCTACAAAAATCCCTTTTTTTATTTCTTTTCCACAGATCAGACTGTCTTTGTTTATCTTAATATCAATCGGTGTTATTATCGCTGATCTAGGTGGTATCGTGATATTATTGGCGGTTTTTATGTCTGTATTTATTGGTAAAGTTATTACTCTCATGCTTGATCTTATAATTAATGCGCATGTTTCGTAATCTATATTACATTGATACTTAATCAGAAAATCACGCCCTAACACCCCATTCGCAGTTAAGTTTATTTGCTCATCAATTATATGGAATTTATGTGTTATGATGATATTGTTACAAAATTACGTACCTCGGCAAGAATAGTGTCGGGAACATTCTTTAAATCATCCATACTCGTGCTATGCATCGCAACTGGGTGTGCAAGAGCGCTGAAGACTTTCTTGCAAACGCCACAGGTCAAGCTCATATTTCCACTTCTTGGATGAATTGCCGAATAAAATCGCCAACAGTGGTTCTCGTAGTTCTTCAACCTCTTCCACACCATACTGCTGATAGCGCAATTCATACGAATGGCATGCGCAGACAAAGGATATCGTAGATTTTCCCTAAATCAAAGAAATCAGCACTAATCGTGAATAAAACTCAAACGATAAAAACCAAAACACTGAATCAGACTTGGCGTTTCTATCAGCTGATCTGCCAGAAATAAACACTGAACCACAGTGGAATTAAAAACTCATCCCTACAGCTCCGCGCGACATCTAGTCTACCCCAAATGAACCACGCAAGACAATTCCATAAAGGGCAACCCACACGTAGAATCACGAAGCACGAGCATTTTGCTGAACTGTGCCTACACGTAGAATCAGAATCACTTTGCGAATGAACTATTTTGATACGTCCTAAATAGAAATTGAATATTGCTAACCTCTCAAATAAAAATAATTCCGGTAATCTCGGTAGAGAAAAAACGAATATTGCTAACTTCAAAAGTAAAGACATCCGATAATTTTGATAGACACACGAAAAAAACCAAAAGTCAAAAAATCCGACATTTATTGAATTAAACCACAAATAAAATATCTTCAAAAATATAGAAGAATTAAGACCAATAAATAACTTTACACTTATTGAATTTTAAAATGAACTAGTCTGACCGATGTAGAGAAGAAGAGTCAAAACTAAATCGAACATTTATTGAATTTAAAATACACCAATGTGACTGATATGGAAACTGATAAAATAAAATTAAATAAAGCCTGAAAGAACTGAAAAACTATTAAAATGAAATGTAAATGTAGAAATAGAGAACAACTTGTAAAAATTAAAAAAAATAGAAGAATTAGGTGACATAATTTAAATTTAGAAATAGATAAAGGGTGAAACTAGAGCAAAATAGATGTCGCTAAGTAGATTTAAAATAAGTCACGTAGGCGGGCGGAATTGATGTAAGCCGCCATTTGTCGAAGTGAAGTCTGAGCTGATAAGTCTTGTGCGATTAAGAAAGTTGTATTTTTTTCTCTTTGCTTTTTTTGTTTAAATAAAAGTCAGTGCGAAACCCAGCAAGTTCTAGTGGTTTTCTTTAAAAAAAAACCCAAAACAGAAACCCAACGAACACTAGCATAAAACAAGAAGAAAAAAAAGTCACCCAGAAGAAACTAGGCCAAGGTAACACCCTAGCAAGACGCTAAGAAAGCCCGGGCTCCGTTTCATCAGTCCCGTCGAAAATCCCAGGTACGAGTTTTTTTTTATTAATTAGACTGCTTGTGCAGGACGCAGCGCATCATCCGAATCTGACCGTAACTATTGGAGACCGCTCGGCCAGGGGTCAGAACGCTACAAAGAAATAGACCAAACTGGTAACAATTGGTGTCAGGTGTGGGGTACACTTCAGTCCCGTAAGGGGGCCCCTACTAACCTTCTACAAGCTGACGATAATGCAGGAGTCGATTTTGCCTACAACCTACCAAAGTGAGGTTACCTGGAAGAAGGAGCTGCTGTATATCGCTGAACTACCGCTAGATGTTAGCTATAAAATTTTATAGATTTCTATATTTGCTAATGAAGATTTAGGATAACATGAAATATTTTTTAGATTTTATAAGGTTGCTAACCAATCATTTAGAACACGCAAAATATTTTTAAATTTTCTGCAGTTGCTGATTAACGATTTAAAATGCACAAAATATTTGCCAAGATTCTAACATTTGCGTTGAGTTGTAAATTAGGAAATATAGTTCCTATAGTTGCTATATTGATTTAATTAACGATTTATAAAACCTTTTCCATATTTGTTAGACAATGTGGTGTCAACTAGTTTCTGGGTTTCTATTGTATTTGCTAATCAACGAGGTATAACCTACAAATTATTTCCAATATTTGCAAGTTAAAGGTTTATAGAGTACAAAATAATGCATAAATATTACATCTTGGTCAACTATTTCCGAAACACAAAAGATTTACTAAGAATTTTCTTTTCTTTTGTTCTATATTTGGCGTAAACGAATATTCACACAAAATAACTTAGATATTTGCTAACCGATGATTTAGAAAACACAAAGTAATTTCTGTATTTGCGAGCAACGATTTAGAAAGCACAGAATACTTTTTGAACCTAATATATTTGGGAATCAACGATTCATGAAATACAATACATGGTCTATATTTTTCGATATTTGCTAATTAACTATTTAGAAAACCGAAAAGAATTTATGAATTTTCTACATTTACTAACCAAACGAGTTGCATAGCCCAATATGCATTCCAAAATTTTATATTTGCTAAAGAACTATTATTAAAATAAAAAACAATTTCTAAATTCTCTATATTTGCTACTAACAATTTATAAAAAGCTAAATATCCGCTAAGCTTTTATATTCGCGATTTGACGGTTTTTTTGTTTTTTGTTTTTACCGAAAGGGTTGGGAATATTCACTCTTTTGACTTCTCTTTAGAGCCATACTAATTTGACCTTTGACAGCTGACAGACTAGCTACAAAACACTAATCAGTAAGGGTTCAGACGGGTAGGGGTCAGTGACAGTGCCGATTTCTACGGACACTTCTGAATTCGGCAGCACTGACTAGTCGGAGTCAGTACAGACTAGTCACGGTCAGTGACAGTGCCAGTTCTACTGACCTTTGTAATTTCGCCAGTACCGACTACTCAAGAGGTGCACACACGAGTCAGAAAAGTTCACACGAGACAGGGTCAGTGAAAATGTCACGTTTACTATTCTGTAATTTCATTAGAACGAGCTCGTTTGGTAAAAAATAACCATAACTTGTTCTCCATGGAGAAAAATCATAAGTGTTATGATGTACTAGTATTTAAATAAGAAAAAAATTTATAGTAATGAGCCAAGGCAACGCAGCGCATTGGTTTTCATTTTCTAACCCCAGCATCTGGACGCATGCGACTTGTACAGCTTTATAGCCTTTTCTGTAAACACTTTTAGATAAGGCAGTCGCGTGCTACAGAAAGCATCTAAATAAAAGAAACAAAAAATTATGATGCTGATAAAATGTATGGTAAGAAGCCAAATTATCCCGATTATGAATTCATTTAGAAAACAGTAGTTTATTGCAAACAATTTTCCCGCAATATTTATACAACAGCTCATGCAGTGTAGCTCTTGCATGAAACCGCTGTAGCCGTCCACGGAAAACATTCACTATAGAATCCCATTCAATAGGGTGATACTTATTGCCAACTTTCCTTTCTGTACCACTCGCCTCAAAATTATTGAGAGTCGAAGGTCTATTGATTATATATCGAAATATAATTTCAAGTGGGAAAAATTTAAACTATTTTGATTCCTTCCAGTCTTACATAAGCTGTGACGGTGTGTATGAGCCAATTAAATAGATGTCAAGACCCATAACCCCCGCAAGATACAAGCCAAGAACAAAGTCGAAAAAAGAGAGCAGCGGGCCGGTCAGCAGGCGACATCCACAGTCTTCTTGCCTTGTCTTACTGAAGGAGTTTTTCATATAAAAGTTGCTTGTATTTTGTTAAAACGCTATAATTTCCGTAAATTTGTTCTACATACTATTTTTTTTTTAAACTATTAGAAAGAAAACATATTTGGCTGCAATTTGTTTTAACTTCATTTTGCTGTGAGAGTGACAGATTTCGGCTTTAGGACCGGTTTAAGATGAAATTTTAGATTTTCCTCCATGACGAGTATACAAAATTCCATGAGAGTGAGCTCCTACTCCATGCTGTACCCGGCACGTTAAGGCCTTTTATTGTGTCGGTGCCTTCGGAGACTTCATGGCTTGTATTATATTCCGGGGGTTACGCAAGACCCCGTAGCTGAGTTGTTACGCTCCGGTTATATCTTCTAAAGCAGGCGTGTCCAACCCGCGGCCCGCGGGCCGCATGTGGCCCAAGACGGCTTTGAATGCGGCCCAACAAAACTCATATACTTAAATACTTTCTCAATTAATTTTATAAAACATTTTCTTTATCTATATAACATTTCCATGGGAGTAGTTTAGTTACTTCTCGACATAATAAATGTACAATTACGCAATGTGGCCAAAGAAAGTTTTCAATGTGCAATTGTACTTAGTCAAATTGACACTGAAGACATTGGGGACATTATTTATTTTTCGGTAGTGAGATGATTAAGTCGGGGTAAAATGCTGAACAGATTTTATGTTTTGCGAAATGAAATCAAGTCATTTATGGAATCAATAATAAAATCTGTGCCAGAACTTGGTGTTGAAAACAGGCTCACAGATTTTGCTTTTTTTAGTAGACTTGACAGCTTATTTAAATGAGCAAAATTTGCGTCTTCAGAGTGAAAAACAACTATCCCTCAAACTATAGCGGCTTTCGAAATGAAACTGAAACTATGGTACTCACAAATTCAAGCAAATAATTTTATGTATTTTAAAACGTTGGCTAAATACTGTCCTGAGAGTAACGTAAAATATGCAAACTTGATTTTCGATTTGATACAGGAATCTGAGAAAAGATTTCAAGATTTCCAAAAAAATCATCAATTTTTTTACTGCGACTCCATTTTTAGTCAACATAACTTACCAGCACATTTTCAAATGAAATGGCTAGAGCTGAAATCTGATGTTCAACTTTAAGAAAAATTTAATAATTTCTCTTTACTGGACTTTTATAAGAATTATATTCCCAGAGAAAAGTACCCCTTGCTTCACAATTCATGCCATCACTATTTGGAAGCACCCACATTTGTGAGCAGCTATTTTTAAGATGAAGCACACAAAGAATAAAAATAGGAGCAAAATAGCTTATGAGCACCTTGAGAACTCACTGACAGTTGCATCAACTTCGATCGCAAAATATCGAAGCATTATTGTCTCAAAAACAATGTCAAATATCACATCAATTTCATGTTGCTATTTCTTAAATTTTATAATAAAAAATTTATGAATTAATGAAGCTTAAATTACTTAAAAGTGTTAACTAAGTATGTATGTATATATTCGTTTTTGTTCATTAGCTATCTTTAGGGTTGGTATATTTTATGTGTGGCCCAATATAACTCGTCTACTTCCAATGCGGCCCAGGAAAGCTGAAAGGTTGGCCACCCCTGTTCTAAAGTTTTATTCACGCAATTTGTCAATTAGCTACCTCAGGCTTGAGAACCAACCCAAAGGGGAAAGCAATTAAATAGAATGGCGGACCCAATAGTCCGAGAGCTAGCAACGTCACGAAAAAAAGAACTTTAGTTCGGCTGATTCTTTGTTATGTCTCCTCTTTCACCATCTCAATATGTATGAAGCCCATCTGGCTGGTGAGAGGGGTTGCGTTTACCTGTGCGCATTCCGTGCCACAGGTAAAAAAAAGCAGTTTTCAAAATGATTTTAGTTCGATTTTGGTTTTTTTGATCTGTTTTCATTAACATAGGACAATATAAATTCACTATTCCCAGACAATTACCTCGTTGCTAGCACCGTGCCAGACGTTTTTTTTTCTTTTTTTTCGTTACAACAAAAAATTATTTTATTACGGCTGTAATTTTTATACGAGCTAATTTAATTATCGATCCACATGAAATTAATTTTCCAGGCGATAATTCGGTTGATTATCAATAACCAGATCGGCTCGAGTGTAATAGGGAATGGGATATCCCACACGAGTATTCTTGACGCAGTATGCAGGCCGATTTTCTTGGGAAAAGGTAAAAGACGCAAAGAAATATCTCTCCAAAATGTACAAATATTACTCTGCTTCTTTTACTTCTTCCCGCGCAAACCTGTTTGTAGGGGAGTAAATGTAGCAGCTATTCATAATTATGCATTGAAATGTTAAACAGAAAATTTGGAAAGCTTTGATAATAAATTATATCTCAATTGAAAGTAACTTGCATCATTCAAAGTTGGTGAACATAAACGTCGAGATGAATCGGCTAGCCACGTTTCAATCGGACCAAAATCAAATTCGTTCTCATAATTTCACTGCTCTACTTAAAAATGTTCAGTTCAAGGAAGTATTAGTTAAATTTTTTATCAACCACTGAACTGATGATATGGCGTGTTATATTGGTGATAAAACAATTCACTTAAGATTCAACAAATGCTTATTTTATCGGGTTGAAAATAATAAAGTCATTAAGGCAACGGGAGAGTCATTATCATCTGAAGCGCATGAAGAAGCAGATTCCTTCGAGGATTTTCTACCATATTTGCCAAATTTATATCGACGCTGAAGGTGTAATAAGATGCTCAGATTCTAATATTCTCATTATACTCCTTGGTAACATAGACAATTTTAATGCTTCCTTAAAACTTTGGGTCAACAGGAGCGTGGATAGTCATGAACGCTACATTAACGTCAATGAATTGTACAAAACTCTGGGTTCTTTTGTGCATATCTAGAGCTTTATCAGGCTTCCACGCCATGACTGCAGCTTTTTTTCGCAAAGGGAAATTGAGGTCTTTCAAATTACTAGAAGAATCGGAAGGTTATCCGCTTGCATTTCAAAATATTGCCACCGATGATGAAGCATTACTGAAGAGTGCAATTGTCCCCTTGGAAAAATTTGTTTGTCATATATATGGAGTTCGGCAGATTAACAACGTCAACGATGTTAGATTTGATTTATTTTCTAATACTTATCAGATAAAAAATTTCAGTGAAGATTTTGGGTAAAAATGCAGAAATTTCGATCCATCAAGCTTACCATTGTGCAGGGCTGAATTACGGCAGCATTTATTGAGAGTCCAATACATGACCACATTTTGGAGAAATGCTCACTCTAAATCTACTATATCTACAGAAGTCAATGTATTCAAAATAAAACTTGTCATTTTTTATATTCCAAATAATTGCTTGTATTAATTTTCGCATGGAAATCTATCCAAGTTCCAATTCAATAGCGGAGCTGTATAATAGTGAATTTTTCCTTCCAGTATTTTATCAAGAATATCCTCAAATCTGGCCAGAAAACGCAATTTTACTCAGAAGCTTTTCTGTAGCTCTTAAAATTCTCTACAATAAAAGAATAGAAAAAAAATTGTGCTATCTCGCTGAGTTCACGAAAATTTCTCAAAATGTCATCATGAGATAAAAAACCCACTTTACCCTGCTCGGTCCGATTCGTGATGAGCAACCGAATTATCGCCTGGAAAATTAATTTCATGTCGATCGATAATTAAATTAGCTCGTATAAAAATTACAGCTGTAATAAAATATTTTTTTTTGTAACGAAAAAAAGAAGAAAAAAAACGTCTGGCACGGTGCTAGCAACGAGGTAATTGTCTGGGAATAGTGAATTTATATTGTCCGATGTTAATGAAAACAGATCAAAAAAACAAAAATCGAACTAAAATCATTTTGAAAACTGCTTTTTTTACCTGAGGAATGGAATGCGAATAGGTAAACGCAACCCCTCTAACCAGCCAGATGGGCCGCATGACTATTGATATACTGTAAGGAAAGGCATATCAAAAATCTAGCCGAACTAAAGTAATTTCTCGAAAACGTTGCTAGCTTTTAGACTACAAGGCTGGATCAAATCCTCCAAAAGCTCAACGAACTACTCAATAAATTTAATACACCAATCACACACATACCAATCACACAAACACAAATCACCCGTCATACATCAATCACATATACACCAATCACACACACCAATCACACATACACCAAACACTCATGCACCTATCACACACACACGAATCACACATACACCAACCACACATAAACCAATCACACCTACACAAATAACCAAACCTACACTAATAGCTAATAATACACCAATCACACCAATCATCGACCACCCGTCAAACTAATATCGAAGAAATCGACACAAAACAAATTGTCACATGGATGCCAACTAAAGAAACCTACAGTGGCGAAAATTCTGGGCCATTGGATGTCCAACTAACTATTAGCATTCAGGCTAATAAAGCTAGAATCCACACAGAGGTACGTGTGTCAACAACGAACAACGCTTCAATACTTGGCGTAGTGAAGTGGCGGAGCTTACGCTATACCCCTGTGGGAGGGTGATTAGATCACTCTCACAGCCCGCTCGGCTTGTTGTAAGAGGCAACTGAGAGAGTTCTTTCATGGTAGCCCTAAGAATGCATCCAGCCAGCGTAACTGGTAACTTCAGGATACCAAGGTGCCGCTTAGGTCCTACCCAACCTAGCGGCCGGTATACCTCTTGTAAATTTGTCCACTTTTTCACACTCCCTCGCTTGACAATGAGTCTTAGTATTGGGGAGCGGAGGCGTACTGGAGGACCAGTTTTTTTGGGTTCCTGGGCTGCGAGTGCGCCTTTGGTTTTCGACACCGAGACCGATATCGAGCCCTGACCAAGGACCGGCATGACGTCGGGAATGTGCTTCTGACTCGCCATGCACATATTAAGTCCGACAAAGTCTTAAAGGCGTTTCTTCATTCTTTCTACAATCCGTGGTGGCTGACGAAATTTAAAAGGACACGATCCTAGTAGAACCCATCTCTACCTTAAATGAGTAGATGAATTTTGCTTGACCGTCTATAGCTCTAACCCCTTCTGGGTTATCTTTCAGTAGACGTTTTAACTTTCCTATCCTTTCTTCATTATTTCCATAATACGTCGTAGCTGAATAAAATTCAAAAGGACAAGATCCTAGTAGAACCCATCTCTACCGTAAGTGAGTAGATGAATTATGCTTGACCGACTATATCTCTAACCCCTTCTGGGTTATCTTTCAGTGGACGTTTTAACTTTCCTATCCTTTCTTCATTACTTCCATAACACGTGGTAGCTGAATAAAATTCATAAGTAAAAGATCCTTGTTTAACCTGTCTCTGCATGAAATGGACAGATGATTTCTCACTAACTCCCTCTGAGTTATCCTCCGTTATAAGGTATTAATTTTCCTATCTCTCTTCTTCGTCTACAATCCCCAAGCAATAGACACACCGAGTGCCAACTCGGGAGAATGAGTCCACAGTTAAACCATTGGCTACCCCCGTAAACTAGTAACACTAACAATAGAACCGGTTTTCCACCAAACCTCCCCGCTAGTCCAGACCACCTTCCTTCACATCAACGCAACCGGATGTACCAGGCCACAACGTCGCGCGAGCGATAACTCAGCTTGGTCGGAGCTACAAGCTTGCGAAGGGGGAGGTAGTGTTACAAAATTACGTACCTCCGCAAGAATAGTGTCGAGAACATTCTTTAAATCATCCATACTCGTCCTATGCATCGTAACTGGGTGTGCAAGAGCGCTGAAGACTTTCTTGCAACCGTCACAGGTCAAGCTCATATTTCCATTTCTTGGATGAATTGCCGAATAAAATCGCCAACAGTGGTTCTCGTAGTTCTTCAACCTCTTCAACACCATACTGCTGATAGCGCAATTCATACGAATGGCATGCGCAGACAAAGGATATCGTAGATTTTCCCTAAATCAAAGAAATCAGCACTAATCGTGAATAAAACTCAAACGATAAAAACCAAAACACTGAATCAGACTTGACGTTTCTATCAGCTGATCTGCCAGAAATAAACACTGAACCACAGTGGAATTAAAAACTCATCCCTACAGCTCCGCGCGACATCTAGTCTACCCCAAATGAACCACGCAAGACAATTTTATAAAGGGCAACCCACACGCAGAATCACGAAGCACGAGCATTTTGCTGAACTGTGCCTACACGTAGAATCAGAATGACTTTGCGAATGAACAATTTTGATACGTCCTAAATAGAAATTGAATATTGCTAACCTCTCAAATAAAAATAATTCCGGTAATCTCGGTAGAGAAAAAACGAATATTGCTAACTTCAAAAGTAAAGCCATCCGATAATTTTGATAGACAAATTAAAAAAAAACAAAAGTCAAATAATCCGACATTTATTGAATTAAACCACAAATAAAAAATCTTCAAAAATACAGAAGAATTAAGACCAATAAATAACTTTACACTTATTGAATTTTAAAATGAACTAGTCTGACCGATGTAGAGAAGAAGAGTCAAAACTAAATCGAACATTTATTGAATTTAAAATACACCAATGTGACTGATATGGAAACTGATAAAATAAAATTAAATAAAGCCTGAAAGAACTGAAAAACTATTAAAATGAAATGTAAATGTAGAAATAGAGAACAACTTGTAAAAATTAAAAACAATTAGAAGAATTAGGTGACATAATTTAAATTTAGAAATAAATAAAGGGTGAAACTAGAGAAAAATAGATGTCGCTAAATAGATTTAGAATAAGTCACGTAGGCGGGCGGAATTGATGTAAGCCGCCGTTTGTCGAAGTGAAGTCTGAACTGAAAAGTCTTGTGCGATTAAGAAAGTTGTATTTTTTTCTCTTTGCTTTTTTTTGTTTAAATAGAAGTCAGTGCGAAACCCAGCAAGTTCTAGTGGTTTTCTTTAAAAAAAAACCCAAAACAGAAACCCAAAGAACACTAGCATAAACCAAGAAGAAAAAAAAGTCACCCAGAAGAAACTAGGCCAAGGTAACACCCTAGCAAGACGCTAAGAAAGCTCGGGCTCCGTTTCATCAGCCCCATCGAAAATCCCAGGTACGAGGTTTTTTTATTACTTAGACTGCTTGTGCAGGAAGCAGCGCATCATACGAATCTGACCGTAACTATTGGAGACCGCTCGGGCAGGGGTCAGAACGCTACAAAGAAATAGACCAAACTGGTAACAATATCTTCTATTGACAATTCTAATTCTGTAACTCCGTGCGTAGTTATTGTCTTATTAGTAATTCCGTTTATTTGACACGATTCATCTATATCTATTTTTTTATTTTCTACTAGGTTACTTTTCAGTATTGATATATCTGCTCCTGTGTCAATTAGAAATGTCATCGGGTATTTGCTTTCTTTTATATATATATTTACGTAGTTTGTGTAATTGTTTCCTTGTTTTAGATGCATTATCTTCTTAGTGTGTTTCCCCCGGATCTCTGTTTTCCGGGGACAGCTAAGTTTTCCGATTCTCTGTCCCATTTATTATTGTAACCTTTATTGTATCAATTATGGTTATCGCTATATCTGCTGCTATTATAGCTATTGCTATTGTTTCTTCTATTATTTCCATATCTATTCTTGAAATTGTTATGCTCATGTCTATAAAAGCTGCTATTGTAGTTCTTATTATAGTTCCCATTCTTGTTCATGTAATTGTGGTTTTGATATTTGTTGTTGTTGTATCTGTTAGCACCGTTGAGGTTTTGTTTGTAGTGATACATATTTGTCTGTTTTGGACTATCAGTGATTTCTGAAGTGATGGTTATGGCTTCTGATAGTTTGTTTGGCCTTGCTGATATGAGAATGGATTTGCATGGTTCATTAATGCCATTTCTAAATGAACGTAAGCCTAATTGATCATTCATGTTCACGATCAGTGCTCGATTACTTTCTCCTAGTTCCGTTATTTGAATGTCGTTTAATGATGCTTTAGTGCTTTTATTCTTGAAGCGAAGGCATTTACACTCTGATTGCCTTGTTGTATCGTTTCCAAATCACTGTGTATTTGCAGTGGATTTTTAATTATTTTGTATGTTTTTTGTACATTTACTTTTAATTCTGATATTTTCGTTGGTGCGCTTTCCGACAAAAGTCTGTTCTTTACTTTATCAGATAGTTTTACTGTTGTTATAAATCGCAACAGTATACTCTCTTGATCGGCTTTTAGCGATTCTTTACAGAATTCAATTAGACCAAGAAAATTTGATAGTGTCTGAAAATCACCATCAAACTCCGGTATTATTTTTGTTGCAGTCGCAATATCAAATGCTGCCATTGTCTCTTACGTAATCTCGTCAGAAATTTACGTAAGATTCTTTGGGAATGAGATAGACACTTATTTTTTTTTATTTCCTCAAATTTTCTTTTTGCTTCTTCTAATTTTACTTTATCAGTAATATTTTTTTTTATCTCCAGCCAGACTTCGTTGATTTCCTTATTTTTTATTTCAATGTAATTTGCAGTATATTTCCCACCTGGATTCTTTTTTTAAATTTCCTAAGAGTTCTATTAGCGGATCAAATCCCATCAGTGACACCCATATTAGTGAAAAGTACCGCGGACCAACGCCGATATCATAATCAAGAATGTTTTATATAATGAAAGAGATATTCTGTTCTATACATTTATTGTTCTAACTAATTTTTTTTTTACATATTTCTTATAATGACTAGTCAATTTAAAAATCAATATGCTAATTACCATACCTAATATTACATAAACTACTATCTGATTTTCCATAACTTCTTCTGCACCCTGTTGGGATTTTGTATTTCCCATTGTTATTTTTCTTTTTCTTTGCAACCTTTTGAATTTCTTTCAATTCCTCTAATTCTCTTAATGCTTTTGTTCTGAATTGTCTTACTGTTGTTTTAGTTCAGCTATACGTTGTAGCTGCTTCACCAATCTTCCTCCTCGTGGTTTCTTTGAAGGTTTTTCCGCTGGTACTTTTGTCTGTACTTCTCGATGGAAATTGGCCTGAGTCCTGCTCGTGGGTTTTGCTTCAAATCTTCCTTTAATTCTTCGTAAAGTTTCGCGTATAATTTTTCAAATTTTTTATGTATTTCTGCTATCCATTCCTCTCGGCTCTGCGATATCGTTAATTCCATCTCATTTGGGAAAGGCAAAGGAATGAAAATTACCTATGGATCTGGCTGAATGCCTCAATCCTTACTTGATATCTGGCTGGAGTGCCTCAATATCTTTATGAAGGAGATATCTGGCTAAGAAGCATCTATATCTTTAGGAAGGAGAACGCCAGGCTAATTGCAGCTGCGTTCTGTAGAATAAGACTTGTACTTTACCAGTTAATACTTTATTCTTGATTTCCTTCTTAATGCTACCTTATTTATAATCGCTAATTATTGCTAAGTAAGCTACTTACATTCATTTCTGAAAGCTACCTACATTCGATAATTCTCTCACCGTATCCATTATGAAAGAAACGGTGACCTCACATGAGTAATGTTCTTTGTTGTGTTATATGCCTTCTTTCAGGCGTATAGTAGATGCTAGCTCGATGAAGATAGGGGTAGGTCAATTTAATGTTGGGCGCCACGTGGTTTGCGAGTCCACGAGCTCTGTGTTGCCAGTAAATAAATTCAACAGAAGGTTTTCCACTACTTTATAAGTTTATTGCTAATCAACTAATCCACTAATCTAGTTTCGCACCTTATACAAGCTAATCAACTACTCTTCTAATTTAGTTTCGCACGTTATACAAGCTGAAACTTTACTGCACTTGTAGCAAGGTAGACCGCGCACAACAACAAGGATTTCTATTATCGCGAATTTACGAATAGCAATCTTAATCTTTTTTTTTAAATAGGAATGACTTGTAATTACAAAGAGGGTACTTATCTTGAAACAAAAAAAAGGTTCGAGATGCTTCCACCTAACCTCCTTTCCTCGCTGAGATGATTTTCCACTAACCGCGACCTTTCTAGACTTTCCTTTTCAGTTGCCTTCAATATCTTCTCCATTTTTTTCCTTTTTGTCACACTCCTTTGATTTTTTGTTTGTTTTTTTTTCTTTAACTACTGTCCACACTTTCGGTTGACACTTTTCCTCCCCTTTTTTTTTCCTCTTAGCTTTTCAGAAAAACTTCCTCTATATGTTGCTCTGACATATTTTCGCACCAGACTGTCCGCTTCACTTACCAAAGCGCGGATTTTTTTTTTTATCAACCACCTCGAATCATCGCTTTCAGGGAACTAGAATAAAAATAAAACTAAAATTGCTAATTTTTAATTTTTTTTCTTTTATAGGATTCCGGTTGTGCATTGCGACCTATCTTGCTGCACATCATCTTGACAAGGTGTAAGTAATCGATCTTTTAATTTCAATGATTAGTTCTAAATTATTTAAAGAGCATATATTAGGCCTAAATTCTAACTTAATCCTACACTGGAAAATTAACCTAACTTATTCGACCGGTTTATGCTTCCTGCTGTAGTATGCCAATAAGCGCGCTCTATGTACCATGTGCCAGGAGTATGTATCTTGCTAATTGAGACTCCGAGATTCTCATAAGGGTACTAGACGCACAGTTCGCAAGAGCTGTAGCTAATTACGAATCGGTTCATCCCAGATATCACCATTGCAACCCAAAATCCGTCATCCACCAGCTGTGCATAATTTCTTATCTGCATAATCCGTCGTCCACAAGCTATATCGCGATGGGAAGCACCTAATAGTCAACAACGTGTACCTGAAATTAGTTAGAGATTACTGGCAGTAAATTTCGAGATGAAATTGGACGGGACAGCACATCACTCACAGGTAACATAGACAAATATCTAATTTCTCTCGTGAATCAAAAAAGAAATACCTCGTACCATAACAGTTTTCATTGATAAATTTGGTGCACTGCACATACATAAATTATTTCTGCTTGCGGTGTAATCTGATGCGCTTTTATTTTACTTTATTCATAACGAGGTATGAATGATTCTGTAGTGACTGGCAGCACTAAAAGCTGTGGAATATACTGACTGTACCTAGACGGCAACCTGACGAACTTGTACAGTATGGCGTGCTCCAGACAGAGCAAGTAAAAAAGTCGTTGTACGATAGATTTAGAAGTTGACTGTCCGCCGGCGTGCTGTGCTAACGAGTAGTAATCATCCAGTGTATACTAGCTGTAATTATATAAGGAAAAAGAAACGTGTGATAATAAATAGATTTATATAACTAACAAACAACGAGTTGTGATTCATAAACCTATTTCCTGCACTTAAGCCGAAAGGCACAACAATTGGTGACCCCGACGGAGTTCAATAGAACTTTTATTAGAAAATTTTGTGCAGCGCATGGGAACGTGGAGAGCAACAATTTTGCAGTTTCAGTGAATTTACAGATAACGTGCATTTCAACTGATAATTGTAATTGTGCAGCATTCATAGCACGAATTTCCTCAGTTTCCTGAACATTCCACACAGTTATTACATAAATAACGGGAATCGATAGCATAAACGGCATCACACATTTCTGACACACAGTACACGCCCACACGCAGGCACGCAACAAAGTTTTTTTTACAACGTCAAATCATATACATACATACGAGCTATAGCAGTCATCGCCAACAAAAGTTGCGGACACAACAACACAACCACAAGTACGCAGTTTTCTCAGCATTTATATAAACGCAGTCAACTACAAGCATACGCATGCAATAAGCAGGCTGAGTGACTAGTTCCAGTTGTCCGCAAAACAGCAGCATGACGAAAATCTAGAAAATCAACAAATCGAGACGTCATTTCATCAGCTGAATCTCAACAAGAGCAAAAGCTCAGTAAGGTTTCACACCCAACTGAAGGAAGACACAAAGCGACAATAAAATAACATCTGGAACTTGACAGAAGCATAAAAGCACTTACACAAACCATACAAATTGAAGAATTCAAAGAGAAATCTTATAGATAAGTAAAAACTAACTTTATTTTATTATACTAAATTATTAACTAAATATCTTTGATAAATGAATTACATTGAATATATAAAATAATAGGATAAAAATATATGAGATATAATCTTTATTATTATAGTAGAGCAAAATTTCCTCTTTGAACTTTTAGGTTAATAAAATTTTCTCTATACAGCAGTGAAATAATAGTTGTAAGGATAAGGAATTAACATTAATTAGTCAAAATAATCAACTTATTTAGCAAGATTTAAATTACCACAATAATTATTTTATAAACGACTGCGGACACTCAACTAAATTAAAAATTTGTTTCGAAACAAAAGTACGTACGCAATACATTATCTGAAACATTAAATTTAAAGACAATACACAACATACATAATGTCTGACGAGGAAAAGGACAATACAAACACTACTCCCAGCGAAGTGTAAGCTTACTCTCTGGTCAATAAAATACCACCATTTTGGGCAAATTCACCTACTACGTGGTTTATTCAATTAGAGGCTTTATTTATAATATCGAAAGTTACTAAAGATATACAAAAATGTCATTATATAATATAAGCGTTACCGCAAGACATTTTAGTTTCTGTTTCTGATATCATAGAAAATCCTCCAGATAGTGATCATTACAATAAGCTTAAAGCTATTTTAATAGAAAGACACTCTCTTAGTGAAGAGAGGCGAATACAGCAGCTGTTGTCAAGAGAAGAAATGGGTGACCGCCGTCCATCAGATTTTTTAAGGGCAATGAAATTACTAGCAGGTCCTTCAAATACCATCGGTGAAAAATTGATCATAAAATTATGGTTAAGACGCCTACCGAAATTAATAAATATCTCCTTGATATCACATCCTAATAAAAGCGAAACGGAATTAGCGTCATTAGCAGACCAAATTTGGGAAGTTTCAAAAGTTAACACTTCCATTCTCGAAACAACGTCTTATAACCAAACAGAACAACAATTCAGAAATGAAGAGATAGGCAACCTTAAAAGCGAAATTATCGAATTGAAAAACATGATCAAAACTTTATCAGTCACTAATAGAAATCGACCTCGCGACAGACAGTATATGAATCGAGGTAGACATAGCTTTAGATCCAAAACCCCAAGAGGTAACAGGGGATATTGCTGGTACCACGCAAAGTTCGGAACAGAATCAAAAAAATGTTCACAACCATGTCGTTTTAAGCTTGACAACGCACAGAGCAACCAATCACAGGCCAATATATCAAAAAACTCCTCTTAACCTGTCGCATCACCATTGAATAGGGTAGCAAAGAAAGACAGCGAAGATTGGCGTCCATGTGGGGACTTTCGTCATTTGAACGCAGTGACCATACCAGACCGGTATCCGGTCCCGCACATCCACAATTTCTCAATAAAATTAAATGGGTGCAAAATCTTTTCAAAAATAGACTTATGCAGAGCATACCATCAAATCCCGGTCGCGCCCGAGGATGTACATAAAACTGCCATTACCACACCATTCGGGCTCTTCGAATTTGTACGCATGCCATTCGGTTTACGAAACGCGGGTCAGACGTTTCAACGATTTATCAACGAAGTAACAAGAGACCTCGATTTCGTATTTGCTTACATAGACGACCTGTTAGTAGCTAGCAAAAGCGAAGAGGAGCACCTATCACACCTCTGTATACTTTTCCAACGTTTAGTTGACTACGGGTTAAATATCACTCTCAAAATGCACCTTTGGAAAAAAAGTCTAGATTTCCTTAGTCATGTGGTAAATGAGCATGGTATACTCCCATCCAAGCACCGAGTCGATGCTATATTACAACTAGATCAACCTAAATCTATTCGCCAAATCCAGCAGTTCATAGGAATGGTGAATTATTATCACCGATGCATCCCTAAACTAGCTGAACTACTTTCACCAGTATACAGCCACCTAGCTAAACTACAAAATGCGCCCAACCTTGAACGACAGTTCACTTGGCCAGAAGAATGTGTCACAACCTTCGAAAAAATTAAACTAGCACTATGAAATGCCGTAATGCTCGCTCATCCTTTAGATAATGCAGACTACAATGTCACAACAGACGCTTCAGACAAAGCTGTCGGCGCTGTCCTACAGCAACGCCACAACAACGAGTGGGAACCACTCGCTTTTTTTTCAAAAAAGTTATCTAAAACAGAATCCAAATATTCTGCTTTCGACCGTGAGCTACTGGCTATATACCTGGCAGTAAAACATTTTCGTTACTTCTTAGAAGGAAGAGAATTCGTAATCTTTACTGACCACAAGCCACTTACGACCGCAATCTTCGCCAAATCCGAGCGTAATCCTCGTCAATCAAGACATCTTGATTATATAGCGCAGTTTTCAACCAATATCAAGCACATTAATGGAAAATTCAATATAATAGCAGATGCCCTTTCTCGACTAGACAGGTCAGACCGAACAGACATAAACGCAATTTCGCTAGATTTCCGAAAACTTGAAGAGACACAAAAAGATGACCAAGAGTTAAAGGAATTTTTAAGAGGCGATCGCAAAGACTCGAGTGTCAAATTAAAGCTCGTTACGATCCCTGTCACTGGTGAACAAATTTATTGCGATACAAGCAATAACAAATACCGGCCATTCGTTCCATTCCATCTTAGGAAAACAATATTTGATCAATTGCATAGCCTGTCACATTCAGGCACTCGCGCGACGCGTAAGCTTATTACGTCAAAATACTTCTGGCCTAAAATAAACACAGACTGCAATATTTGGTCTAAGGAATGTGTTCTCTGCCAAAAAACTAAAGTCAACAGGCACACAAAATCCCCACTTGAACACTTTAAAATTCCTAAGGCGCGATTCGAAGTATCGCGTATAATTTTTCAAATTTTTTATGTATTTCTGCTATCCATTCCTCTCGGCTCTGCGATATCGTTAATTCCATCTCATTTGGGAAAGGCAAAGGAATGAAAATTACCTATGGATCTGGCTGAATGCCTCAATCCTTACTTGATATCTGGCTGGAGTGCCTCAATATCTTTATGAAGGAGATATCTGGCTAAGAAGCATCTATATCTTTAGGAAGGAGAACGCCAGGCTAATTGCAGCAGCGTTCTGAAGAATAAGACTTGTACTTTACCAGTTAATACTTTATTCTTGATTTCCTTCTTAATGCTACCTTATTTATAATCGCTAATTATTGCTAAGTAAGCTACTTACATTCATTTCTGAAAGCTACCTACATTCGATAATTCTCTCACCGTATCCATTATGAAAGAAACGGTGACCTCACATGAGTAATGTTCTTTGTTGTGTTATATGCCTTCTTTCAGGCGTATAGTAGATGCTAGCTCGATGAAGATAGGGGTAGGTCAATTTAATGTTGGGCGCCACGTGGTTTGCGAGTCCACGAGCTCTGTGTTGCCAGTAAATAAATTCAACAGAAGGTTTTCCACTACTTTATAAGTTTATTGCTAATCAACTAATCCACTAATCTAGTTTCGCACCTTATACAAGCTAATCAACTACTCTTCTAATTTAGTTTCGCACGTTATACAAGCTGAAACTTTACTGCACTTGTAGCAAGGTGGACCGCGCACAACAACAAGGATTTCTATTATCGCGAATTTACGAATAGCAATCTTAATCTTTTTTTTTAAATAGGAATGACTTGTAATTACAAAGAGGGTACTTATCTTGAAACAAAAAAAATGTTCGAGATGCTTCCACCTAACCTCCTTTCCTCGCTGAGATGATTTTCCACTAACCGCGACCTTTCTAGACTTTCCTTTTCAGTTGCCTTCAATATCTTCTCCCTTTTTTTCCTTTTTGTCACACTCCTTTGATTTTTTGTTTGTTTTTTTTTTCTTTAACTACTGTCCACACTTTCGGTTGACACTTTTCCTCCCCTTTTTTTTCCTCTTAGCTTTTCAGAAAAACTTCCTCTATATGTTGCTCTGACATATTTTCGCACCAGACTGTCAGCTTCACTTACCAAAGCGCGGATTTTTTTTTATCAACCACCTCGAATCATCGCTTTCAGGGAACTAGAATAAAAATAAAACTAAAATTGCTAATTTTTAATTTTTTTTCTTTTATAGGATTCCGGTTGTGCATTGCGACCTATCTTGCTGCACATCATCTTGACAAGGTGTAAGTAATCGATCTTTTAATTTCAATGATTAGTTCTAAATTATTTAAAGAGCATATATTAGGCCTAAATTCTAACTTAATCCTACACTGGAAAATTAACCTAACTTATTCGACCGGTTTATGCTTCCTGCTGTAGTATGCCAATAAGCGCGCTCTATGTACCATGTGCCAGGAGTATGTATCTTGCTAATTGAGACTCCGAGATTCTCATAAGGGTACTAGACGCACAGTTCGCAAGAGCTGTAGCTAATTACGAATCGGTTCATCCCAGATATCACCATTGCAACCCAAAATCCGTCATCCACCAATATCATCGGAAAGCGTGTCTAAATCTTCATCAGGATCTACATTCATATCTTCGATAAGACTTTCATAATGTCGATATGGTGAAGATCTTTCATGTTGATACATATTACTGTAATCCATGCTTCGGTTATCACTTAAATTTTGATTCATATTTTCACTTGTATTGTCTGACACTACGCGATTTAGGGGGTGCAGTTCTTCCGGAAACATATTAACTAGATATTGCCTCCCACTCTCTCTCTCTCTCTCTCTCTCTCTCAAAAACCCGCTCTTAATCTCTTAAAGTTTTGAAATTTTTAATAAAGTACAATATCAAACAAATACCTACATAGATAGAAAACATATTTTCAATAATATTTTATTGGCATAATATTATTTAAATGAAATACATACATACATAGGTTAATTTCTTATCTGCATAATCCGTCGTCCACAAGCTATATCGCGATGGGAAGCACCTAATAGTCAACAACGTGTACCTGAAATTAGTTAGAGATTACTGGCAGTAAATTTCGAGATGAAATTGGACGGGACAGCACATCACTCACAGGTAACATAGACAAATATCTAATTTCTCTCGTGAATCAAAAAAGAAATACCTCGTACCATAACAGTTTTCATTGATAAATTTGGTGCACTGCACATACATAAATTATTTCTGCTTGCGGTGTAATCTGATGCGCTTTTATTTTACTTTATTCATAACGAGGTATGAATGATTCTGTAGTGACTGGCAGCACTAAAAGCTGTGGAATATACTGACTGTACCTAGACGGCAACCTGACGAACTTGTACAGTATGGCGTGCTCCAGACAGAGCAAGTAAAAAAGTCGTTGTACGATAGATTTAGAAGTTGACTGTCCGCCGGCGTGCTGTGCTAACGAGTAGTAATCATCCAGTGTATACTAGCTGTAATTATATAAGGAAAAAGAAACGTGTGATAATAAATAGATTTATATAACTAACAAACAACGAGTTGTGATTCATAAACCTATTTCCTGCACTTAAGCCGAAAGGCACAACAATTGGTGACCCCGACGGAGTTCAATAGAACTTTTATTAGAAAATTTTGTGCAGCGCATGGGAACGTGGAGAGCAACAATTTTGCAGTTTCAGTGAATTTACAGATAACGTGCATTTCAACTGATAATTGTAATTGTGCAGCATTCATAGCACGAATTTCCTCAGTTTCCTGAACATTCCACACAGTTATTACATAAATAACGGGAATCGATAGCATAAACGGCATCACACATTTCTGACACACAGTACACGCCCACACGCAGGCACGCAACAAAGTTTTTTTTACAACGTCAAATCATATACATACATACGAGCTATAGCAGTCATCGCCAACAAAAGTTGCGGACACAACAACACAACCACAAGTACGCAGTTTTCTCAGCATTTATATAAACGCAGTCAACTACAAGCATACGCATGCAATAAGCAGGCTGAGTGACTAGTTCCAGTTGTCCGCAAAACAGCAGCATGACGAAAATCTAGAAAATCAACAAATCGAGACGTCATTTCATCAGCTGAATCTCAACAAGAGCAAAAGCTCAGTAAGGTTTCACACCCAACTGAAGGAAGACACAAAGCGACAATAAAATAACATCTGGAACTTGACAGAAGCATAAAAGCACTTACACAAACCATACAAATTGAAGAATTCAAAGAGAAATCTTATAGATAAGTAAAAACTAACTTTATTTTATTATATTAAATTATTAACTAAATATCTTTGATAAATGAATTACATTGAATATATAAAATAATAGGATAAAAATATATGAGATATAATCTTTATTATTATAGTAGAGCAAAATTTCCTCTTTGAACTTTTAGGTTAATAAAATTTTCTCTATACAGCAGTGAAATAATAGTTGTAAGGATAAGGAATTAACATTAATTAGTCAAAATAATCAACTTATCTAGCAAGATTTAAATTACCACAATAATTATTTTATAAACGACTGCGGACACTCAACTAAATTAAAAATTTGTTTCGAAACAAAAGTACGTACGCAATATATTATCTGAAACATTAAATTTAAAGACAATACACAACATACATAATGTCTGACGAGGAAAAGGACAATAAAAACACTACTCCCAGCGAAGTGTAAGCTTACTCTCTGGTCAATAAAATACCACCATTTTGGGCAAATTCACCTACTACGTGGTTTATTCAATTAGAGGCTTTATTTATAATATCGAAAGTTACTAAAGATATACAAAAATATCATTATATAATATCAGCGTTACCGCAAGACATTTTAGTTTCTGTTTCTGATATCATAGAAAATCCTCCAGATAGTGATCATTACAATAAGCTTAAAGCTATTTTAATAGAAAGACACTCTCTTAGTGAAGAGAGGCGAATACAGCAGCTGTTGTCAGGCGAGGAAATGGGTGACCGTCGTCCAGCAGATTTTTTAAGGGCAATGAAATTACTAGCAGGTCCTTCAAATACCATCGGTGAAAAATTGATCATAAAATTATGGTTAAGACGCCTACCGAAATTAATAAATATCTCCTTGATATCACATCCTAATAAAAGCGAAACGGAATTAGCGTCATTAGCAGACCAAATTTGGGAAGTTTCAAAAGTTAACACTTCCATTCTCGAAACAACGTCTTATAACCAAACAGAACAACAATTCAGAAATGAAGAGATAGGCAACCTTAAAAGCGAAATTATCGAATTGAAAAACATGATCAAAACTTTATCAGTCACTAATAGAAATCGACCTCGCGACAGACAGTATATGAATCGAGGTAGACATAGCTTTAGATCCAAAACCCCAAGAGGTAACAGGGGATATTGCTGGTACCACACAAAGTTCGGAACAGAATCAAAAAAATGTTCACAACCATGTCGTTTTAAGCTTGACAACGCACAGAGCAACCAATCACAGGCCAATATATCAAAAAACTCCTCTTAACCTGTCGCATCACCATTGAATAGGGTAGCAAAGAAAGACAGCGAAGATTGGCGTCCATGTGGGGACTTTCGTCATTTGAACGCAGTGACCATACCAGACCGGTATCCGGTCCCGCACATCCACAATTTCTCAATAAAATTAAATGGGTGCAAAATCTTTTCAAAAATAGACTTATGCAGAGCATACCATCAAATCCCGGTCGCGCCCGAGGATGTACATAAAACTGCCATTACCACACCATTCGGGCTCTTCGAATTTGTACGCATGCCATTCGGTTTACGAAACGCGGGTCAGACGTTTCAACGATTTATCAACGAAGTAACAAGAGACCTCGATTTCGTATTTGCTTACATAGACGACCTGTTAGTAGCTAGCAAAAGCGAAGAGGAGCACCTATCACACCTCTGTATACTTTTCCAACGTTTAGTTGACTACGGGTTAAATATCACTCTCAAAATGCACCTTTGGAAAAAAAGTCTAGATTTCCTTAGTCATGTGGTAAATGAGCATGGTATACTCCCATCCAAGCACCGAGTCGATGCTATATTACAACTAGATCAACCTAAATCTATTCGCCAAATCCAGCAGTTCATAGGAATGGTGAATTATTATCACCGATGCATCCCTAAACTAGCTGAACTACTTTCACCAGTATACAGCCACCTAGCTAAACTACAAAATGCGCCCAACCTTGAACGACAGTTCACTTGGCCAGAAGAATGTGTCACAACCTTCGAAAAAATTAAACTAGCACTATGAAATGCCGTAATGCTCGCTCATCCTTTAGATAATGCAGACTACAATGTCACAACAGACGCTTCAGACAAAGCTGTCGGCGCTGTCCTACAGCAACGCCACAACAACGAGTGGGAACCACTCGCTTTTTTTTCAAAAAAGTTATCTAAAACAGAATCCAAATATTCTGCTTTCGACCGTGAGCTACTGGCTATATACCTGGCAGTAAAACATTTTCGTTACTTCTTAGAAGGAAGAGAATTCGTAATCTTTACTGACCACAAGCCACTTACGACCGCAATCTTCGCCAAATCCGAGCGTAATCCTCGTCAATCAAGACATCTTGATTATATAGCGCAGTTTTCAACCAATATCAAGCACATTAATGGAAAATTCAATATAATAGCAGATGCCCTTTCTCGACTAGACAGGTCAGACCGAACAGACATAAACGCAATTTCGCTAGATTTCCGAAAACTTGAAGAGACACAAAAAGATGACCAAGAGTTAAAGGAATTTTTAAGAGGCGATCGCAAAGACTCGAGTGTCAAATTAAAGCTCGTTACGATCCCTGTCACTGGTGAACAAATTTATTGCGATACAAGCAATAACAAATACCGGCCATTCGTTCCATTCCATCTTAGGAAAACAATATTTGATCAATTGCATAGCCTGTCACATTCAGGCACTCGCGCGACGCGTAAGCTTATTACGTCAAAATACTTCTGGCCTAAAATAAACACAGACTGCAATATTTGGTCTAAGGAATGTGTTCTCTGCCAAAAAACTAAAGTCAACAGGCACACAAAATCCCCACTTGAACACTTTAAAATTCCTAAGGCGCGATTCGAAGTATCGCGTATAATTTTTCAAATTTTTTATGTATTTCTGCTATCCATTCCTCTCGGCTCTGCGATATCGTTAATTCCATCTCATTTGGGAAAGGCAAAGGAATGAAAATTACCTATGGATCTGGCTGAATGCCTCAATCCTTACTTGATATCTGGCTGGAGTGCCTCAATATCTTTATGAAGGAGATATCTGGCTAAGAAGCATCTATATCTTTAGGAAGGAGAACGCCAGGCTAATTGCAGCAGCGTTCTGAAGAATAAGACTTGTACTTTACCAGTTAATACTTTATTCTTGATTTCCTTCTTAATGCTACCTTATTTATAATCGCTAATTATTGCTAAGTAAGCTACTTACATTCATTTCTGAAAGCTACCTACATTTGATAATTCTCTCACCGTATCCATTATGAAAGAAACGGTGACCTCACATGAGTAATGTTCTTTGTTGTGTTATATGCCTTCTTTCAGGCGTATAGTAGATGCTAGCTCGATGAAGATAGGGGTAGGTCAATTTAATGTTGGGCGCCACGTGGTTTGCGAGTCCACGAGCTCTGTGTTGCCAGTAAATAAATTCAACAGAAGGTTTTCCACTACTTTATAAGTTTATTGCTAATCAACTAATCCACTAATCTAGTTTCGCACCTTATACAAGCTAATCAACTACTCTTCTAATTTAGTTTCGCACGTTATACAAGCTGAAACTTTACTGCACTTGTAGCAAGGTGGACCGCGCACAACAACAAGGATTTCTATTATCGCGAATTTACGAATAGCAATCTTAATCTTTTTTTTTAAATAGGAATGACTTGTAATTACAAAGAGGGTACTTATCTTGAAACAAAAAAAATGTTCGAGATGCTTCCACCTAACCTCCTTTCCTCGCTGAGATGATTTTCCACTAACCGCGACCTTTCTAGACTTTCCTTTTCAGTTGCCTTCAATATCTTCTCCCTTTTTTTCCTTTTTGTCACACTCCTTTGATTTTTTGTTTGTTTTTTTTTTCTTTAACTACTGTCCACACTTTCGGTTGACACTTTTCCTCCCCTTTTTTTTTCCTCTTAGCTTTTCAGAAAAACTTCCTCTATATGTTGCTCTGACATATTTTCGCACCAGACTGTCCGCTTCACTTACCAAAGCGCGGATTTTTTTTTTATCAACCACCTCGAATCATCGCTTTCAGGGAACTAGAATAAAAATAAAACTAAAATTGCTAATTTTTAATTTTTTTTCTTTTATAGGATTCCGGTTGTGCATTGCGACCTATCTTGCTGCACATCATCTTGACAAGGTGTAAGTAATCGATCTTTTAATTTCAATGATTAGTTCTAAATTATTTAAAGAGCATATATTAGGCCTAAATTCTAACTTAATCCTACACTGGAAAATTAACCTAACTTATTCGACCGGTTTATGCTTCCTGCTGTAGTATGCCAATAAGCGCGCTCTATGTACCATGTGCCAGGAGTATGTATCTTGCTAATTGAGACTCCGAGATTCTCATAAGGGTACTAGACGCACAGTTCGCAAGAGCTGTAGCTAATTACGAATCGGTTCATCCCAGATATCACCATTGCAACCCAAAATCCGTCATCCACCAATATCATCGGAAAGCGTGTCTAAATCTTCATCAGGATCTACATTCATATCTTCGATAAGACTTTCATAATGTCGATATGGTGAAGATCTTTCATGTTGATACATATTACTGTAATCCATGCTTCGGTTATCACTTAAATTTTGATTCATATTTTCACTTGTATTGTCTGACACTACGCGATTTAGGGGGTGCAGTTCTTCCGGAAACATATTAACTAGATATTGCCTCCCACTCTCTCTCTCTCTCTCTCTCTCTCTCTCTCTCTCAAAAACCCGCTCTTAATCTCTTAAAGTTTTGAAATTTTTAATAAAGTACAATATCAAACAAATACCTACATAGATAGAAAACATATTTTCAAAAATATTTTATTGGCATAATATTATTTAAATGAAATACATACATACATAGGTTAATTTCTTATCTGCATAATCCGTCGTCCACAAGCTATATCGCGATGGGAAGCACCTAATAGTCAACAACGTGTACCTGAAATTAGTTAGAGATTACTGGCAGTAAATTTCGAGATGAAATTGGACGGGACAGCACATCACTCACAGGTAACATAGACAAATATCTAATTTCTCTCGTGAACCAAAAAAGAAATACCTCGTACCATAACAGTTTTCATTGATAAATTTGGTGCACTGCACATACATAAATTATTTCTGCTTGCGGTGTAATCTGATGCGCTTTTATTTTACTTTATTCATAACGAGGTATGAATGATTCTGTAGTGACTGGTAGCACTAAAAGCTGTGGAATATACTGACTGTACCTAGACGGCAACCTGACGAACTTGTACAGTATGGCGTGCTCCAGACAGAGCAAGTAAAAAAGTCGTTGTACGATAGATTTAGAAGTTGACTGTCCGCCGGCGTGCTGTGCTAACGAGTAGTAATCATCCAGTGTATACTAGCTGTAATTATATAAGGAAAAAGAAACGTGTGATAATAAATAGATTTATATAACTAACAAACAACGAGTTGTGATTCATGAACCTATTTCCTGCACTTAAGCCGAAAGGCACAACAATTGGTGACCCCGACGGAGTTCAATAGAACTTTTATTAGAAAATTTTGTGCAGCGCATGGGAACGTGGAGAGCAACAATTTTGCAGTTTCAGTGAATTTACAAATAACGTGCATTTCAACTGATAATTGTAATTGTGCAGCATTCATAGCACGAATTTCCACAGTTTCCTGAACATTCCACACAGTTATTACATAAATAACGGGAATCGATAGCATAAACGGCATCACACATTTCTGACACACAGTACACGCCCACACGCAGGCACGCAACAAAGTTTTTTTACAACGTCAAATCATATACATACATACGAGCTATAGCAGTCATCGCCAACAAAAGTTGCGGACACAACAACACAACCACAAGTACGCGGTTTTCTCAGCATTTATATAAACGCAGTCAACTACAAGCATACGCATGCAATAAGCAGGCTGAGTGACTAGTTCCAGTTGTCCGCAAAACAGCAGCATGACGAAAATGTAGAAAATCAACAAATCGAGACGTCATTTCATCAGCTGAATCTCAACAAGAGCAAAAGCTCAGTAAGGTTTCACACCCAACTGAAGGAAGACACAAAGCGACAATAAAATAACATCTGGAACTTGACAGAAGCATAAAAGCACTTACACAAACCATACAAATTGAAGAATTCAAAGAGAAATCTTATAGATAAGTAAAAACTAACTTTATTTTATTATATTAAATTATTAACTAAATATCTTTGATAAATGAATTACATTGAATATATAAAATAATAGGATAAAAATATATGAGATATAATCTTTATTATTATAGTAGAGCAAAATTTCCTCTTTGAACTTTTAGGTTAATAAAATTTTCTCTATACAGCAGTGAAATAATAGTTGTAAGGATAAGGAATTAACATTAATTAGTCAAAATAATCAACTTATCTAGCAAGATTTAAATTACCACAATAATTATTTTATAAACGACTGCGGACACTCAACTAAATTAAAAATTTGTTTCGAAACAAAAGTACGTACGCAATATATTATCTGAAACATTAAATTTAAAGACAATACACAACATACATAATGTCTGACGAGGAAAAGGACAATAAAAACACTACTCCCAGCGAAGTGTAAGCTTACTCTCTGGTCAATAAAATACCACCATTTTGGGCAAATTCACCTACTACGTGGTTTATTCAATTAGAGGCTTTATTTATAATATCGAAAGTTACTAAAGATATACAAAAATATCATTATATAATATCAGCGTTACCGCAAGACATTTTAGTTTCTGTTTCTGATATCATAGAAAATCCTCCAGATAGTGATCATTACAATAAGCTTAAAGCTATTTTAATAGAAAGACACTCTCTTAGTGAAGAGAGGCGAATACAGCAGCTGTTGTCAGGCGAGGAAATGGGTGACCGCCGTCCTTCAGATTTTTTTAAGGGCAATGAAATTACTAGCAGGTCCTTCAAATACCATCGGTGAAAAATTGATCATAAAATTATGGTTAAGACGCCTACCGAAATTAATAAATATCTCCTTGATATCACATCCTAATAAAAGCGAAACGGAATTAGCGTCATTAGCAGACCAAATTTGGGAAGTTTCAAAAGTTAACACTTCCATTCTCGAAACAACGTCTTATAACCAAACAGAACAACAATTCAGAAATGAAGAGATAGGCAACCTTAAAAGCGAAATTATCGAATTGAAAAACATGATCAAAACTTTATCAGTCACTAATAGAAATCGACCTCGCGACAGACAGTATATGAATCGAGGTAGACATAGCTTCAGATCCAAAACCCCAAGAGGTAACAGGGGATATTGCTGGTACCACACAAAGTTCGGAACAGAATCAAAAAAATGTTCACAACCATGTCGTTTTAAGCTTGACAACGCACAGAGCAACCAATCACAGGCCAATATATCAAAAAACTCCTCTTCACCTGTCGCATCACCATTGAATAGGGTAGCAAAGAAAGACAGCGAAGATTGGCGTCCATGTGGGGACTTTCGTCATTTGAACGCAGTGACCATACCAGACCGGTATCCGGTCCCGCACATCCACAATTTCTCAATACAATTAAATGGGTGCAAAATCTTTTCAAAAATAGACTTATGCAGAGCATACCATCAAATCCCGGTCGCGCCCGAGGATGTACATAAAACTGCCATTACCACACCATTCGGGCTCTTCGAATTTGTACGCATGCCATTCGGTTTACGAAACGCGGGTCAGACGTTTCAACGATTTATCAACGAAGTAACAAGAGACCTCGATTTCGTATTTGCTTACATAGACGACCTGTTAGTAGCTAGCAAAAGCGAAGAGGAGCACCTATCACACTTCCGTATACTTTTCCAACGTTTAGTTGACTACGGGTTAAATATCACTCTCAAAATGCACCTTTGGAAAAAAAAGTCTAGATTTCCTTAGTCATGTGGTAAATGAGCATGGTATACTCCCATCCAAGCACCGAGTCGATGCTATATTACAACTAGATCAACCTAAATCTATTCGCCAAATCCAGCAGTTCATAGGAATGGTGAATTATTATCACCGATGCATCCCTAAACTAGCTGAACTACTTTCACCAGTATACAGCCACCTAGCTAAACTACAAAATGCGCCCAACCTTGAACGACAGTTCACTTGGCCAGAAGAATGTGTCACAACCTTCGAAAAAATTAAACTAGCACTATGAAATGCCGTAATGCTCGCTCATCCTTTAGATAATGCAGACTACAATGTCACAACAGACGCTTCAGACAAAGCTGTCGGCGCTGTCCTACAGCAACGCCACAACAACGAGTGGGAACCACTCGCTTTTTTTTCAAAAAAGTTATCTAAAACAGAATCCAAATATTCTGCTTTCGACCGTGAGCTACTGGCTATATACCTGGCAGTAAAACATTTTCGTTACTTCTTAGAAGGAAGAGAATTCGTAATCTTTACTGACCACAAGCCACTTACGACCGCAATCTTCGCCAAATCCGAGCGTAATCCTCGTCAATCAAGACATCTTGATTATATAGCGCAGTTTTCAACCAATATCAAGCACATTAATGGAAAATTCAATATAATAGCAGATGCCCTTTCTCGACTAGACAGGTCAGACCGAACAGACATAAACGCAATTTCGCTAGATTTCCGAAAACTTGAAGAGACACAAAAAGATGACCAAGAGTTAAAGGAATTTTTAAGAGGCGATCGCAAAGACTCGAGTGTCAAATTAAAGCTCGTTACGATCCCTGTCACTGGTGAACAAATTTATTGCGATACAAGCAATAACAAATACCGGCCATTCGTTCCAGTCCATCTTAGGAAAACAATATTTGATCAATTGCATAGCCTGTCACATTCAGGCACTCGCGCGACGCGTAAGCTTATTACGTCAAAATACTTCTGGCCTAAAATAAACACAGACTGCAATATTTGGTCTAAGGAATGTGTTCTCTGCCAAAAAACTAAAGTCAACAGGCACACAAAATCCCCACTTGAACAGTTTAAAATTCCTAAGGCGCGATTCGAACATATACACATGGATATAGTAGGACCGCTACCTCCATCAAACGACTTCTCGTACATATTAACCATTATAGATAGATACACAAGATGGCCGGAGGCATATCCCATCAAAGATATAACCGCTAAAACGATAGCAACCACATTAATTCAGCAGTATATCTGCCGATTCGGTGTCCCTTTGGAGATCACAACCGATCAAGGCACCCAATTCGAGGCTAAGCTCTTCGCAGAAATTTCCAAGCTTCTAGGTACTAACAGAATTAGAACCACAGCCTACCATCCACAGGCGAATGGCATGGTAGAAAGGCTTCATCGACAGCTAAAAGCCTCCTTAATGTCAAGACCAAACCCCACAAAATGGAGTGATGAACTACCGTTTGTCCTTTTAGGAATTAGCACCTCAATTAAAGAGGACCTAAAATGTTCACCAGCAGATCTCGTATACGGCCAAAGCTTGAAAGTTCCAGGCGAACTTTTTGTAGACACTTCAAATGATCCACCTGACCCATCAAACATTGTGACGCAAATAAAACATTCATTGAGAAACGCCAAACCTGTAGACACCCGCCAACTTTTGCATCAAAAAACATATATCCCTAAGTCACTTAATACATGCGAGTATGTGTTTATTAGAATTGACAGGGTCAAAACAGGACTCACACCACCCTACGATGGTCCACATAAAGTTGTGCGGCGGTTCAGAAAACATTACGTCGTAGATATCAATGGTAAATCTACATCTATCTCCAAAGATCGTTTAAAACCAGCTTACATATCGGAAGGTCAAGCTTCTAACTTCGAAAAACAAAAAAACAAAAAAGTATCCTTTCGATCTTAAACAACGCTTCGCTGGAGGGGGAGTGTGTAGTGACTGGCAGCACTAAAAGCTGTCGAATATACTGACTGTACGTAGACGGCAACCTGACGAACTTGTACAGTATGGCGTGCTCCAGACAGAGCAAGTAAGAAAGTCGTTGTACGATAGATTTAGAAGTTGACTGTCCGCCGGCGTGTTGTGCTAAAGAGTAGTAATCATCCAGTGTAAACTAGCTTTAATTATATAAGGAAAAAGAAACGTGTGATAATAAATAGATTTATATAACTAACAAACAACGAGTTGTGATTCATGAATCTATTTCCTGCACTTAAGCCGAAAGGCACAAGAATTCACACAAAAGTGATTACATACAAATCTGTATGTATACAAACTGTATTTTCATTTTTGTTTATTCGAGGAGTTAATTGAACTCCGAGTTTTTGCTTTTGAAATGATTTACAAACTTTAGTTGTAATCTTGGTTTCGTGTTTCATTTAGGGAGATGTGCATATGATTTATATGCAATTACATGCTTTAATGATGCCTGACTACAGATGCATTACAAGGTGCACTGCAGCAGTTTACCTCTAATTTCGTTTTTCCGGCCATAACGAAGAACCAGTGATTTCGGGTAATCATGCCAACTAGACTATTCCATTTTGGGAGAATTTTTTCCTTGCATGCCAGCGGGTTGACATTGAAACATCGAAAAAGGTACACAGCTATCACCAATGGCTGTGACGATTGGTCCCAACTGTGGGCACAGGAAACGCAGATGATTTCCGAGGGTTGTCAGTTCTTGGCATTTCTCATATTGCTGGTAGTCTAGCTGAACTTATTGGCGATCGTGATTATTTGCTGCTATAAATTCGGCTCTCAACTCATATGCATTGTAGCCATCTTCATCTTCACTTTGTGCAGTTCAAAAGCGACTCATTTCGGTTGAGGAATGTCTATTCTGACCAAAATGTGTTGCGGACCCTGCATTGCGCTCACCTTAGCGATTTGAGCCAACAATTGGAAGTTCAGAAATTCCTCGGCTAAATCCAATTGTTTTGTAACATTCGTCATAATTTCTGTTAGCTGCCGGCCGAGAATAATCATGGGGTGAAGCTTCCCCATGCTCAGTGCGACTAACATGTTCGCATAACCTTCTTGGACATCGCTGAGTTCTCGCAGTTGAAGGGTCATTAGTGTCAGTATTTCATTTATCTCTACACTCCGTGTTAACGTTGTTATCTCCAGGTCTTGACTTTGCTGAGCCACGGTGATGGCATTGATTTTATTCCCTAGTTCATCTCGCTCCGCTGCTGACTGAACGCGCGACGCATTGAACAGATTGGACGTCGATGTCATCACTGTAGTCTGCTCTTGAAGCAAGGTCAAGGTGCGGTTTTCTATTTCATCGAGATCCCTAAAAGCCGAGTAGATATTTTCCGAATCTGCATTATCCATGGTTCCAAAAAGTGTCTTTGACAGGGACCCTATACCATCAAAGAAAAATCGCTTCTTTCTGCGAGCCGGTTCCGCCATCCAGCTTCCTATTTCCTTAGTGGCTAGCTCACATCTGTTGCCAAGTTCGGTGTGGTTGATTTTTGCGCAGAGCTGTATAACCAGCTTGCTGCAATTGTTTGCGAATTTCAGGTCGACCGCCAAGTCTGGCATTTCTATTTTGGATAGAATAGTCCAATGCCTACTGTAAAAGTTGGCTTTTCCTACGTATGGGCCTTATATTGTCGCCAACCTGCCCAGCCTATGACAAATTGATGAACATCAAAAAGATTATGGCGACTGCTTCCATATTAAGCTTCTTAACTTATCCAAACTAACTATATGGCAACCTTCTTAATTTTATCCTAGCAAGTATACAAAAATAAAAGAAACAACTCTGTATATAATTTAGTACGGTTGTTATTATTATTTAGTAAAATAAAATAAATCACGGTATAGATTTAGTTTATTCTACATCTATCCACTTCTTCCTTCTCTCTCCCTCTCTCGCTCGCCTTTCCCCTTATTTTTTAATAAGTGTTCTTTTCTTTTTTACACTTCTCTTTCCAATTACTTCTTTTTTATTCTTTTTCTTAACTTTTCATTTTATTAACCAATTTCTTCAATGAGTATGATTTTTTTTCCTTTTTCTCTCGTTACTTTAATTTTTTTTCTTTACTTTAATATTTTTTTTTGTACTCTCTTTACTTTAGTTTCTTTTTAATTCTCTTTTTTCAACTTTTTTTTTTACTTTTTTCAACCCCTTTTGTTTTATTTAATGTTCTTTTCTTTCCAATTATAAATTTTGTCTACAAATGTATATGTATATGCCGGCTCTTCAGAGCTTCTGTTAGCGTCCGTCTCCAGAACGGATTCCGAATCGGGCCACTAGGTCTCTTCCTTCGTCCGCTCTTGTACGCTTCTGCTGCTTTACCTGTAAGGTGAGACAAAAACAAAATTTACTAAATAACAATATTCTCATTGCTCAAAGTCATTCAGCTTTTTTTAAACGATTCTCGTGAACCCGTTTGAGCTTTCTCCCGATAAGGTTTGTTACATTCTCTGAGCTATGAACATAAATTACTTCATAGGGACCCTTGAAGATTGACAACAGTTTTCCCGCCCGAGCCAGGTCTCTAACCAGAACTTTTTCACCGACGTGCACCTCTATTGCCTTCGCGGACTTATCATAGTACTTCTTGGCGGACAATTTACTTTTGATCAAGTTTTGCTTTGCTAGTTCGAATGCCTTTTGCAATTTAAACCGTAACGCATTATGATATTTATCGGCATTGTATGCTGGTTTAGGCATCCGCTGCAAGCTGATGGGAACTTCCGAGATGAATCCGAATAAAAAAAATTGGTGTCAATTTTGTGCCCGAATGCACAGAGTTGTTGTAGGCATGCGCTGCCGCCCGCAAGAATTCGTCCCAATTCCGCAGGTCTTGATCTACAAAACTTCTCAAATGGCTGGCTAACGTGGAATGCTGTCTCTCTACGGCATTTGACTGCGGATGATAGGCAGTAGTCTGTAACTTTTTAATTTTCAATATCTTACAGAAGGCCTTCAGCACTTCTCCTGTAAAATTCGCTCCTTGATAAGTAACTAATTGTTTTGGTAGAGTATATCGGCTGAGAATTTGCTCGAATAGGGCTAATGTTACAGTATTCGCTTCCTGATCTGGGATCGCTACGAAGTCAAAGAACTTACTGAGATCATCCACCATGGATAAGATGTATTTCTTGCCATTGCGACCCAACGGCAATGGTCCCACTAAATCGTCGTATACCTTCTCAAAAGGTTTGCTCGAGATTGCAGTGATCACCAACGGCATCTTTGTAGCTCGACTGTGTTTATTTTTCTGACATTGCTAGCAGCGCCGGATATACTTCGAGATATCCCTTTTCATCCCTTTGCAATGACAGAAGCGCTTTATTCGTTTTAAGTTCTTATCTCTTCCGAGATGTCATCCAAACCGAGAGTCATTGAAGTCCTTCAAGATCGGTTCAACTTCATATGGATCTGTGATATGCTGTGGGTTCGGATCTCCCATCCCCTTCCCTGCTATTACTAATGCCTCATCGAGGTCACCCGATTCCTGTTTGGATTCCAGAGATGTGTCATTTACTTCGGAATCTTTTCTTCGAGCTTGTGCCAGAGTGATAGCTAGGCATGGATGATTTTCGCTTTCCTCGTTTTTGGCTTCTGTTATTCTCTGCGGTATTCTACTTAGAGCATCCGCATTGCCATTTTTTCTTCCTTTTTTATATAGAATCTCGAAATCATACTCTGACAATTTCTGCTGAAATCGCACCATGCGTGACGTCGTATCTCTAACCTTGAAAACACCCCGAAGTGCCTGCCCAACAGATAACATTTATAGTTACTTACGGCCCACACAATGGCTAGTAGCTCACGTTCAGTTGGCGAGTAGTTCCTCTCAGCCGGATTGAGTTTCCGACTGGCGTAACTGATGGGTCTTCCTTCCTGCTCTAGAACTGCCCCTAGGGATTCACCACTCGCATCGGTCAATTACGTGAATTCCTTCGTGAAATCCATATAAGCTAATAATGGGCGCGTAGTGAGAGCCTCTTTTATCAGTGTGAATGATTTATCACATTTAGGTCCCCAATCAAACCTTACCTTTTTCCTTAATAAATTATTAATTGGATCCATGACTAGTGAAACGTTAGGGACGAATTTCCGATAGTAATTAGCTAGCCCCAGGAAAGACTGGACTTCTCGCACCGTCTTTGGCCTTGGAAATGTCTTTAAAACTTTATCTGGCTTTACTCCTTGTTTCGAGCATACGTGACGGAATATTAGAAATGATAGGATTTTCAGATTATTCTCTGAAATATAGAATTAATCTTCTATAATGAGGTTGGGAATATTCTTGTATTTAGATTAGTCTCTAAACCAGATGAGCTCTGGACCAAGAATGATTACCTGCTGCGGCTTGTCGGCTTTTATAGCCGCCGCATCCAGTTATGAGCTCTCGCCTCTCGGTGTTGCCCTAGGGACGTTTGTTGGATTTAATGACTGAGGCGAAAATAATGATTTGACGTAATGTCATTTAATGATATTGCTACAAAAAATGTAAATATTCTGGAGGTAAGTATGCTTTGCTGCATTTTAATAATATTTATGTAAATTTTTTGTATTTATTCGCTCTTTTGATTGTTTTTAGATAAAATACGAGCCATGATGGAAGAAGTTCAGCCCGAAATGAGATTTTTCGCTGCATTTTCGTTTGTTGTGTTGAGGTTGTGGAACTGCCATAGATAATTAGGATTTAGATATGTGTTCTTGTTTATAACTTTCTAGATTTAAATACTTTGTGTATTCCTTTTCTTTCTTTTCTAGGCATTAATAGTTCGTCGAGGGATTTGAGCTACTTCTGTGGACTGAACACAGCGTGTAGCTGATTACTCCAGGTCTAGACTTGTCACGGAAAACGAAGTTTTGTTAGGCATGACGGACCTTCTTGACGAATCTGGTCTCAGATGGTATCGTAAAACACGTGATGAACTATCTAGTTACCAAGAATTTGTGGAAAGTTTCTTAAATAAATTCGAACCTACCTCTCAAAGCGACCGCCTCCTCGATTATCGAAGATCTAGAAAACAGTTACCAACAGAGAGTATCGTGCAATATGTTTCCTATAAGGAGGATCAATTCCTTCGCCTTCACCATATTCCTTCCGAACGAAAAAAAGTTAAAATTATCCGATACAATTTACTCCCACAATATATAAGAGGAATAGCATGACTGGAATTCGAATCTGTTGAACAGCGAGAAGAAACCTGTCGAAAAATAGAGTTCAATGACTCTCAAGCAAATAAAAATAGTGCAGACACCCTAGTAAACCAGATACGTTCGATAATCGTTTTGCCTTAAGATCTACCAATTCAGTTACCAATATTGGGAAAAATAATGCAGGGCAGGCTTTGAAAGCTAATCCAAACAAATGGTCAAATAATATCCAAGCCGGCCAAAATGTAGGACACCCTAGATTTAGTTATTACAGAGATCAACACAAGAGTTGGCAGTTTCCGCAACCTACGACGAACAATTTTCAGAACAATTTTCGTACACAACCAGGTAGTACCAAACATCAACTTACAAATATTCCGGGTACTTCTAGTTTCAGGGTTCATAATTCAGTTGACCCAGTGGAGTTAAACTATATCAGTAATCAAAGGAGCAATGCTGATGTGGAGGTTAATAATCCCCCTCATAAAAATGGAAAATACAATCCATATCACAATAATCCTCCAATATTTAACCATTCTGAAAACCCTCAGTCGAGACATCTATCTGATTTCGAAGAGAAAAATTCAGAAAACAGTTAAGGAATTATACAACCGTGGATCGTGGAACCCAATGACCTAGATCCACATGCTCCCACAGGAAATTACACAATCTAATAATCTTGAAAAATATGGGAGATAATAGACCACATGTACCAGTTGAAATTTTCGGACTCTCGTTATTGGATAGTGGTGCGAGTAGTTCCATTGCAGGAAAAGCTGGTATTCAAATCTTAGTTTCCTTGGGATTAATCAATAAAGGATAATTGCTAAAGTTAAGACAGCTGATCATTCACGTCACAGTATCAAGGGTATCTTTTACGTGCCACTAAGATTTCAAAATCAGTTCAAAGTTATATCAGTTCTAGCAGTAGAAAGCCTAAATTAAGGATTTATATGGAGGGTTGACTTTTGGAATGCCTTTCAAATAAATCTCCTAAGAAAATCAGAGAAAGGGACTTGTTATTTAACTTCGCTAGACAGCCCAGCTGAGAGTCAAATTAAGGTAATGCACACTCAAATCGATGAACAAAAGTGTATTCCCAATGAGTGTTTAAAAAAAATTGAAACTCTTAGTCAACAAAAATTAGGGAGAACTCATCTCATAGCCCACTATATCGATACAGGAAATTCACAACGAATAGTACAGAGGGGCTATGAAGTATCACCAGCCATCGAGGAGAGGTAAGGAATTAAACCGAATGAAAGACTTGGGTGTCATAGAACCCTCCGTAAGTCCATGGTGCTTCCCTGCGATCTGAGTAAAAAAGTCCAACGGCAAAGATCGGTTCTGTATAGACAGCCGAAAATTGAATAGGGTAACCAAGCGATGCGCGTAACCTCTCCCTCGAATTACCGAAATCCTGAATAAGCTAAATGAAGGGAGATACCTCTCATCCTTAGATTTAAAGGATGCCTTTTTCCAACTCCCTTTAACGGAGAGATCCAAAGAAAAAACAGCCTTCTCTCTTCCCGGCTACAGCTTATGGCAATTTATAGTCATGCCATTTGGTCTTACAAATAGTCCTTCAGCTCAACAAAAACTAATGGACACACTTTTCGGCCCTACAGAAAAGATTATCTTTACAATTTAGATGACCTGATCATAGCTACAAACACCTTCGAGGAACACATTACGATGCTCGAACGTGTGGCAAATAGTTTGTTGGGAGCAAATCTTTCAATAAATATAGAAAAATTTCAATTTGTTAGAAATAGTCTAAAATACCTAGGGTTCATTGTAGACGAAAAAGGGCTGAGAACTGACCCTAAAAAGGTTCAGGCAATGTTGAACTTCCCTCACCCGAAAAATTCTACGGAACTTAGACGATTTATAGGCCTTGCGTCTTGGTATAGACGTTTCGTTTCACGATTTGCTGAAATTGTAGCACCATTACATGAGCTTACTAAGGGAGGAGGTAAACGTAAGAAACTTATTTGGAACACTAAAGCTGAACAATCCTGACTTGACCTAAATGCGACACTTATAGAAACCCCAGTGCTTACCACACCCGATTTTTCAAAGCTTTTCTATGTTCAATGCGATGCGTTTAGTCATGCAATCGGATCAGTACTTTTTCAAAAAGATGATCATGATTTTGAATACCCAATAGCATATGTAAGTAGGAAACTACGCGGTGCAGAATTAAACTATTCTGTCACAGAAAAGGAATGCTTAAGAATTATTTTTACCATAGAAAAACTAAGAAGATATCTCAAAGGCTACCAATTCTTTATCCTCACGGATCATTCTCCTCTTACTTGGAAATTTCGCCAAGAAAACGTGTCTGGTCGACTTGCTCGGTGGATATTGCGACTACAACAATTCGACTTTGAGGTTAAACATGTTAAACGAAAAAATAACTTTGTGCCAGTTGCACTATCTCGAGTTACTGAAATCAATCTATTACAATGTATCCCTAAAGATACCGATAAATGATATCTGATGTTACGTGCCACAAAGTGACACAAGCGAAATCTGTTGGAAATGGAAGCAACTATAGGCTAGTGACATCTTAGTAAACCTTTTGTTCGGAAAACGGAATATTCATGAAGGTTCTAGTATAATTTGTAGAGTATAAATACAGCGCTACTCACATCCAGGAGGAGAGTATTATTTCAGACAGCGAAGTGAACGAAGTAAACTATTTGGATTGCGATAATTAAAAGTACAGTACTAGCGATAAATAAACAGTTGATTTGATAATTATTTGTGAGAGTAAACAGTAAAGTTAAATAAAGAAAGAAATTTTGAATTATATCTGAAACATATAACATGAAACAATAACGAACCAACGTAACAACTGGTGTCAGAAGTAAAATAAAATCGCGAAATAAATGGTGTCATTTGACTTTAAAATTCAAAGATTGATTAATTTTGTGAAATCACGCAAGAATGGGACGCAAACTAGAGGAGCTTCGCATGCAGGAATGGAAAGTGGAGTTGGGGAAGCGGTCACTGCAAACGACAGGTCTAAAGAATGTTCTAGTCGAGCGACTTAGACAAGCTTTGATAGAGGAAGAAAAGAATCCTGAGACATACGTTTTCGAGGAAAAACCAGAAACTGAAGAAGAGCCTGCGATAACATAGAACAGCTTTTGGGTACATTAATGACCAAAATGGAGCTTTCAACCCTGCAGGTGAAGAATGCTCTTGAGGAGCAAAAGTATTCTCTTGAATCCCGTTTAGATGAGCAGAATAAATCTCTGGAGGAACATAAGAATTCTCTGGAATCACGTTTAGATGAGCAGCAGAAATCTATGGAGGAATATAAGAATGCTTTTGAGGAACAAAAGAATTCTCTCGAATCCCGTTTAGATGAGCAGAAGAAATCTCTGGAGGAACAAAAGAATTCTCTGGAATCACGTTTAGATGAGCAGAAGCAATCCATGGAGGAACAAAAGAATGCTTTTGAGGAACAAAAGAATTCTCTGGAATCCCGTTGGGAAGAACAAAAGATTTCTTTACAGAATTCTCTAGAAACTTGTTTGGAGGTACAGAAGAATTTTCTGAAAAATTCATTAGACACACAAAATGTGAAAATTGAAGAAACCCAGCAGGAAGTGTTGGAAGTTCAGCAACAAGTGTCGGAAGTTAAACAGGAAGTGTCGAAAGTACAACAAAATGTCACGGAGCAGCTTGATAACTTTAAAGCAGATTTGGAGAGGATAAAGCATCGACAACCCCGACACGAAGGAATTGAAATATCCGGTACAGGCAGAATGAAACCTCCAATATTTGATGGACAAAGTTCGTGGCATATTTTCAAGAGACAATTCGAGGCAGCTTCCGAAGTAATTGGATGGAGAGATGCCGACAAAACTACAGCTCTGGTATTAGCACTTCGCGGTCCTGCGTCAGAGTTATTACAAACTATACAGACTGAAAAGCAACGTGATTACATTTCACTAGTGCGGCGATAGAATTACGTTATGGAGATGAGCATATGCAGCAGGTATATCGCCTGCAGTTACGCAACAGGACTCAAAAGCATGGAGAGTCACTACAACAACTGCAGGCTGATGTGGAAAGATTAGCTTTGCTTTCATACTCTAGCGTAAATGCGGACCTCCTTAATGAAGTGGCAACAGAAGCATTTGTGAACGCTATTGCAGATCAAAATTTACAATAAGCGTTAAGGTTAGCAGGAAAGAAATCAACAGCAGAAGCACTAGCCTATGCATTAGCATACGAATCTGCCAGACAAGCTCCTCGGAGTACAGTACGAGCGAGAGAAATTTCGTTGGGTGAATGAACTTGCAATAGAATGCAGTCATCTCTGAACACTCCTTCACGTGGTATTCTTCTGTAAATGTGATATTCTAATTTCGATTTAAAAATTATATCTGCTCAACACCAACTCACCTATTATATTAAATACGCATTTAATAATTTTTATTGAGAAATTTTGTCAGATTTGTAATTACTGCTATAACGAAAATCACAAAACATGCCATAAATTGATAAACGTTTCAAAAATGTTGATATTGTTATTCATTAAAAATTTCCAAGCAAAATTAGCAGATGATATTTAACCATATCAAGAGAAATAGCAGATAAAAATAGTATTTAAAATAGCATATATTTCTTTTAGTATTGCTGCTTGAAAATAGCAGACTTTAACATCTCTAGTCAGACGGGATGACCCCCTTAATGGACATCAACAGGTC